>MU614497.1:0-176910 GCA_025201725.1 Chytriomyces sp. MP71 | reverse complement strand
GGGGCGCTGCAGTCTCACGTCCGAGTCGTCGAAGGGCACAAGCAGCGCAGGCGCATTCTTCATCTGCGTAAACGTCACCACCGGCGCCGCAGCCGCACACGTTCCGCATACAGTGCCCAACATGGCGAGGGCCCATAGCGCTCGCTTCGCAAGCCTTGGATCGTCCATTGTCGCGTCTGTCGTCACTTCACGAAAAGATTGGAAGGAAAATGCCACCCACTGCGCGGACATGGCTCACCCTCCTTCTGGCAGCCTCCATGGCCGTACTCGCCTTTCCCTTCTGCTTCGAATACCGCATCTATTCACTCCATCCAATTGGAATGGCCGCCTACCTGTTCGCATCTGGCGCCGCTGTGTCAGTCCCCTATCGTTTCTCCTTCTCCGTTCAAAAGCCGTTGATCCACACTCCAGACTATCGCTCCAGCGGTTTCACAATGCAGATCGGACGCAGTCTGCCAAGAAGGCAGCCGTTTCGCTGCACGCGCTCGTTCAATTGGCGTCGGCCGTTGCCATCAACATTGGCTTCGCTGCCATTTATGTGGTTCGTCGTTTACACCTGCCATTCTCCTTCTTTCTAATGACATGATGTTTGATTCAGTCACGAGAGCAAAAAAAGAAGGTCCATTGGAAGAACATTCACTCGAAATTGGGCCTCGTCGCCTACATACTCAACTTGGTCTTATTGATCTTGGGGATTGCGATGCATTATTTTCCTGCGCGGTCATTTGGATCTCTTCTGACTGCAAGAAAGTGGCTGCCAGCCAAACGAGCTATCGGCCACATTGCAATTGCCCTGTCGATAGTGGCATTTGTATTAGGACTCCAAATGCACAGCACAATTGAGCGTCTGTCTCTGTATGCACGCGTTTTTGTGTTCATGGCGCTGCTGGTTTCTGGGATTGCTTGCTTCTTCAACCTTGTGGCAGGATTGAGAACCAGCGACCAGACAGAAATCGACTCCAAGTATGAAGCCGTGGATTTAGATGGCTAATTCAAAACCAAATGAATGGAGTAATATTACATCCAGTCATTAAGTTTTGTAGTCATCATGCCAATTGCACAGCATATCCGAGCGTAATAAACTTTTCTACATCCGTCCTTCGCACATACAACTGATCCCCTGCCATCAGCTTGAGTACGCAGCCATTCTCTGTCACAATCTCCCCCAAATCCTTCAAGACGCGTATGTCTATGAAAAGATCTGAAGGTGGAATCAGCGGCGCCGTCAAATCTAAATCCAGCATGGTTCCACGGTACTCGCCCAACAAGGCGCGATAGTCCTCCAGGAAATCAACTTCATTTGGCGACATACCGCGCATTACAGCAGCCGGCAGTCCCGACGCATGCGACGAGGCAACCATCGCTTTATGTCGGTGGGCGTGGTCGCCTGAACCTTCATTGTCCGAATCCTCGCCCAGTGCGTCCTCATCGTCCACGCCGTCCTCGCCATCCACATCCATACGGCCACCCGCATCCATGCCAGCACCGCCGCTGCCTCCGCATAAGTCCCACGCCATATCCCTAAGCGCGTCCATGCGAGCGCGGTGGTACACGAGGAGAAGGCGCCTGTTGCGGCGCAAGGCCGTGTGGTGCAGCTGCGCCGCAGTTGTGCAGCCAGTCGCGAGTGCCTAGAACGATTCCAAGGGTTGCAATCAGAGATAGAAAGGAGAGGGGAGCCGGTGAGCCGAAGCAAGAAGGCCGACACCTCGCTGTTTCATACCTGCGAGTTCTGCGCGGTGCCTTCATCCTCCGCATCCGCGGCCGCCTCCATCTGGCTCATGTATTCGCCGCGTTGCGACAGGAGCGTGCCGATGCCGTCGAGGAGGTGCCGCATCTCCAGTTTCACGTTCCGCACACCGCCCTCATTGTAGGCGTGGAACTGTCCACTGTCCCGACTGCGCTTCACGTCACGCACAAGCCGCAGCGCCTCCTCGCCAAAGCAGTTGTTGCCAATTTGCTTGTCGTTCTTGGACATGTTTTTTGTCCGAAACATACATGTGACATATATTAATATAAGATCCGTATTTGAAAAATAATGTTTAAATATTAGAAACAACAGGATTGTGAATAAGATACTAGATAAACATAGTCATTATATTAATTTATAATATATATAGAATAAATATAGGGATCATACCTGACAAGGATAAAACATATAAAATAAGGATAATATCTATAAATACAAGGATGAAACCAGCAACCGACGTCCAAAACCTTCTCAAGGCAGCCCAGTGTTAAAAGAATTCTCAAGTGTGTACAAAGCTCATCGAAATAATTGGCATCATCTCAATTGTTCATACTTACTTTCTTCTCATAAATCACTCATACTCCCTATCTGCCAAGGAAAGACTTTATGAATGTTTCCAATAAGCGATTACTTGATTGTAAATGTGTTTTTTGTGTTCAACTGTTCCAGGTAGTGTGGAGCAAATGGTTCGATTAGCTATGTCAATCTGACGTTGTCGCGCGCAAAGTGCAAACTATTATTTGAGGGAATGCAGAGGACACCACGGTATCTGTGTTTGAACAGAACGACGCCAAGATCAGAATTTGGAGCGGAAAGCTGTTGACAAGTGATACCAATTTTTTCAAAACAGAACTAAACTACCCAACTTCACCCCACTACAAATCTCCCAATGATAATTTCTGGAGCATACTTGTCGACGACGTCACGTTTGTGCATCATGTTAAATTCCTCAGTGGCATCCTTTCCAGCGTAAATGAGGATGGCCTTCTTGCCTCCGGGGTGGTCTGATGCAAAGTCAGATATAGTCAATTGGCAATCTCGATGAATGCTTACCCTTCAAGAATGGAGTAGCATCCAGCACCTGGCCGTTCACAATGACCCAGCAGTCGCTTTCCTTATTGTGCTTGGCCACCTCGGCAGCGGTGATGTCTCTCAATTCCTTCTTGGCGGCAGGAACAGGGGCGGCAGCCGCAGCTGGAGTTGGGGCAGCGACAATTGCATGGTCAGCAGATGCTTGAGAAGTCTCGGCGGAAGCTCCGGCAGATTCGACTGTAACCTTCAAGCCGTTGAAAGAGATTTGCACTGGAGCGAGGTGACCAGCAACTCCGGCCACACGACGAGCAGCAGAGCTGCCAAGACTCTCCAACAAGTAAGCAGCGGCACTATCGAGTTTTCAGTGAGTATGGGTTCATCACAAAAAGGCAAAGGAACAAACCTGGCTCCAGCAACGCGCCCATACACGACACAGCCCAACAAAGAGCTTCCTCCAAGACGGTTTGCTCCGTGTACTCCTCCCGCAACTTCGCCGCACGCAAAGGCACCTGGAATGGGGGTCGCGTTGGGTCCACCAAGAAGTCTTGAGTGATCATCAATCTGGACACCGCCCATCGTGAAGTGCAAGACGGGACAGACAATGGAGACCCAAAAGTTGTCACTCATCAAAAAGTCGCCGTTGTGGAAGAACTTTTTGCCGAAGGGGTCGTTTTTGGTTGCGGCAATGTGGTTGTACTTCTTGAAAGTCTCTTCAAGGACGGCAGGGGAAACACCCATTTCCTTGGCAAGCTCAGCACCGTTCTTGAAGTGCCTCATGAGACCACGACCCATATAGTGCTATGATGTACTAAGTGTAAGACGATGACAGAATGCCGAAGGGAGGCTACCTTGCAGTGCCACTCAATCTCCTTTCCTGCCTTGCTGTTGAGAACCAGACGGAAGGGTCCCTTGCCCTTCCACATCTGACCAGTTACGTAGTCACGGTGTCCAAGCTCATCAGCAAAACGCTGCGCGTTGGCATCGAGGAGAATTCCACCAACACCACGCAGAGCTTCAGCGGCGAGGAACTGGATCAGGCAATGTAAGAAGTGAAGGTGAAATAATGACGATCAACTGCACCTTGACCTTCGCATCTGGCTCCTTGGGGTCAACTAACCCAGTGGGGTGGACCTGCACCTTGTCCATGTGGATCGTGTTGGCTCCAGCCTCAATAGCAAACTTGATGCCATCACCGGTGCAGTGGTCACCATTCGTGGTTGGCAAGTCGTAGATCTCGGGTCTGTACTTCTTCAAGAGGGAAGTCTCTGTGAAGTCTGCAGCGTATCCTCCAGTCGCGATGACGACAGGTCCGTATGCCTTGTGGTTGGCACCATTATGCTCATACTCGACACCAATGACAACACCGGCTTCATTCTTGACGAACTTCGTAGCACGGGCCTTCTTAAGAATCTTGGCGCGGTGGGGCTCAGACTTGCAGAGATCCTCGTATTTCTCCATCAATGCATACGTGATGGTCATGCCAGGGAACATCTCCTTTCCACGGTGGGTACGGGGGTGCGAGTGACCACCTGCAGATTGGGTTCGCGATTGTCAAAATGTGTTGGAACAATTGGGTGCAGAAACAGCGCGCAGTGACTGATAGCAGCCACAGCGCAACCCGACTTGCATTCGAAGTAAATAAAACATACCTAAACGTGAGACGAGCGACAAATCAACTTTGAATGAATCAGAAATCCATTCCACGGCAGACCCCGACTGGTATGTCAGAACCTTCGTGAGAGCAGGTTGAATTTCGGCGCGCGCAGACTTGGCACTATCTTCGTAGAAGATGGCAGAGGTGTCCTATAATGACACTTGTTCAGCGCGCCGGAAGTCGGAGAAAAAATAGCAGCGGAAACCGGGCACAACTTACAGGAATTCCAAGGCGTTGCTGAGCAGTGGTGCCTGCTCCGTTGATTCCAGACGTCGCCTTAGTGGAGTTTCCTGGGCGGAATGAGGCGCAAAAATGAGCCACTGACATGGAATTGTGCAAGGCGATCATACCTCCGAGAAAGTTATTTTTATCCAAAAGCAGGACGTTGCCTCCTCGCTCAAGCACGGTGTGGCATGCAGACAGGCCGGCGAGGCCTCCTCCGATCACTATTGAGTATGATAGTGGAAGTCAGGTTCTCAACCCACACACGCACGAAATATCTCTGACATATTCGCGGAAAAGACGGTCAATGACAGAGCTACGTACCAATCACTTGAGACATATTTGTACAAGTTGTCTGCGGTTGGGGTGTTCAGAGGGTTAGGCAACACATTAAGTCTCCGAAGGAGCGATATGCCGGGCTCGTTGGCGCCGTGATAAACAAGGGCCAACGCGATGTATGCGTCGCGTCGCATCTGGCGCAGCAAAGTCGAGGTGGTGCTTTGCGCGTTCTGACTCACCTTCGAACGTTTTCGTCAACTTTTTTTCTCAAGAAACAGAGGTTGCAACCACACTCATTCCTCTCCCCACCCATCACACAATTTCTTTTCAACTGCCACTTTGCAAAGAACCCCCCTTGGACCCCCGTCTCGGACAAAGGAAGTAAAATATTTGGTCCAAAATAGGTAGATGTCCCAACATTTTGCTCGATGCACTGTCTCACTGCAGTCCCAATCCCTCCCGATATATATTCGTTTTATCAAGCTAATAATTTCCAAGTTACTAGTATGGGTCCGAAATTTGCTGCACTTATACCTGTACCATAAATTGCGAGCTGTTAATGTGACAGAGTAGTGTATCCCGTGTTTAATAATATTTCTTGTCAAAGTTTGTGGTCATATCCAAGAAGTAGAGTTGAGATGTCGTCATCGGCCTCAGAATGGCCGACCATCACCTGACTATCAACTACTGTTTCTCATGGCTGGCCGCCACCAGTCCATCAACTCTCGTAAACCGCATGTAATTTAGTGAACTTTCGCCACCAAGGATCTAAGTACCTAAATTGAGAATCGGCGAAAATAAACGCTCTCCATTTCATTATTCTCGGTATTTGCATGTTGATGGCGATAGAAGAGGAGACTATATCTCCTTATGGGAATCATGACACAGGAACAAAGGAAATGCCCATTCTTCCAACTTTGAAAATTCGCTTAGTGGACGCATGGATCCACCTGATGTCACCGCTTTCACTTCAGAAAGTCGAAGTCGCCAATCAAGCATCAGTCTTCAAAGGCAAGAAAGTACATTGAATAAGAGTATCGGGATGGAAACGCACAGTTCAGAACACACCCTACTTTCACTTCAAAACCGAAAACGCCTAAGTCGAGGACTTTCAGAAGATGACCCGTCAAGAATAACAGTGCATCAAGTTCTTGAAGATCGTTTCGCTCCTCCATTTTCTCTTGAGGGTAAGATTTTGCACATCACCTTCAACTTTCTAACCTTAATCGGACAGACTTTCAAAACTTTTTAAAAGCTGAGCACTCAGAGGAGAATATCAAATTTTACTTGGCTTTGCGGAAGTATGAACGAATTTGCTCACACATTCCAGTTCAACTCCTGCAGTCTGCTGACGAAGTGCCTTCTGATCTCGCTACTCGCCATGATTTTTCTGCTGCAAAAGCTTGTATTTCATCCATCCTGGAGAAATTCTTTACTCCAGGCGCGGAGGACGAACTGAATGTTCCGGCAAACCTCGTCAGGGACATGTTGCGGAACATCAAAGAAACGAACAACATACAGCCCGAAGTATTCAAAAGGATTATGGAAAACGTATTGACAATGTTGAGACTATCTAGCTTTCCGAACTTTTGTAAACTGGCATTGACGGAAGGAGACTGCAAACCTAAGGTTACTGTCGACCAGGTTCTTGAGGATCAGCTACCTCATCCAATGTCATTCTCAGGTAAGTTCAATTTAACAGGTGTTGCTTTTATTAAGTTTCCTCGAAGATTTCCACCAGTTTCTTATTCGGGAACGTTCTGAAGAGAAAATTGAGTTCTATCTTGCAATTAAGCTGTTACGCGCGACTTGTGAAAACGTTCCAAAAGAAGTATTGATGAAATCAAGTCAACAACCGCCTGACTCCGACTATGGTGAAACCATCAAGACCGCGAAAATGTTAGTTTCAGATATTATGTCAAATTTCTTCGATCCTGATGCGAAGTATGAGTTGAATGTTCCTTTGACGTTGAAAAAAGATGTCGTCAGGGCTGTGAGGGTGGAACACAGCCTTCACCCTGATGTTTTCGAGGAAGTTCTGCTCAACACAATCACTGTGATGAACTTATCGAGCTTTCCCGATTTCTGCCGCCAAATTGAACAGATGGAGGTTAAGAATGGCAGTGATTTAAAAGCGTCCAACGTTCAAACTGTCTTGTCTGGGGACATTGAGCTTTCAAAGTCTTCACCTCGCCCCTCCGCTGTTACATCTGGCAAGTTTCCCGATTTATCCGTTCAACAGATTTTGGACGATACTTTTTACCCTCCTTACTCTCATCGAGGTAACAGATTTCACTCTTGTGTTCATGCTGCCAATATCTTTCAAACACAGATTTCAAAGACTTCCTTGATCAAGAGCATTCAGAAGAAAACATCAAATTCTTTTTAGCTGTAAAGGAATACAGGCTGATATGTGGTCCTATACCCAACGAAGTCCTACAAAGCCTTTCGCCGGACGTGGTCTCCAAAGATGTTATCAGGCATATAAATCTAGCAGTAAATGCAATTATGGAGATCATTGATACATTCCTTGTACCTGGTGCTATGCTTGAGATCAATATCCCAGCCAGAATCCTGATCCCAATCAAAATCGACATGAAAGCGGGACATATTCATCCGGATATCTTCAATAACGCGTTAGAAAACGTGTATACTATGCTCAAACTTTCGAGCTTCCCTAACTTTTGCAAGGTTGCTGCTTTGAAAGGAGTACTGAATGTCAAACCAGAGAAAGATCGCAAATTTGCGAACGGAACTGAAACAAGCAGAATTTTGAAATCTTGGACTGTAACAGGACAAGAGTCTGATAAAATTGAAATTCTGTTAGAAAAGCTAAAAGGCACGCTGTTTGAGACTAAGGGCAGTCCCAATGTAGAAGCATTTTTCGCCTCGTTTCCTGAACCATCTTCTGAGAAAGACGGAAAAGCAATTGATGACAAAGTCCGTCTGGAAAGTGGCGACATCATGCATTCTGAGCATAAATTTGGAATCACTAGCCTTTTGAAAATGAAGACTAGGAAGTCCGGGAAAGGGTTTGACCAAACAGCTTCTCTTCCCGTTCAGCATTCTAGCTGGGCCGAGGATGAAGACTCTCCATCACGACCGAAAAGTGTTGATCGAAGGACTTCAACATTTACTGTGTTACAAGTTTTGGAAGACAAACTAGAGCCACCATTTTCTTTGGCAGGTATGCCCAGTACAGTAAATTTTTCTTTGATTGACGTATACATAGACTTCCATACCTTCCTGTTGAGGGAGCATTCAGAAGAAAATTTCGAGTTTTTCATGTCAGTCAAAGATTATCAACGTCTTTGTGAAAAAGTTCCTCCAGATGCATTGAATGAAATTACTACCGCCCCACCTGGGTCAATGGTTCATTTCGATATTGAGCGTATCAAGAAATTCCAGCAAAATATGCAAGAAAAATTTTTCACAGTGGGGGCGAATATGGAACTCAACATTCCTTCCAAAATTATGAAGCCCTTATTGAAACAGCTTGATTCAAAGACTCAAATTAACTCAGAAGTTTTTGATGCTGCGCTAGAGAACGTGCTCGCCATGCTGAAACTTTCCAGTTTCCCCAACTTTTGCAAACAGGCATTGTTGAAAGGGGAAGTTAAATTTCGGCTGTCAGTTGATCAAGTTCTCGAGAATTCTTTACCATCACCCATGACGAGACAAGGTAATTTTTTTTATGAAAAAAGGAAATCAAAATATAAATTCAATATTAGAATTTTATGAATTCCTCAAGCATGAGCGTTTGGAACTGTGCGTGGACTTCTACATGGCGATTGAAGATTACGATGAGGCTTGTAAGAGCATTCCTGATCACGTTTTGCTGACATCAAACATCAAACCCGACGACGAAAGCATTGCAGCCAGTCTGGAAAAAGCGAAAGTGAAATTTTCAACAATTGTAGAAAGGTTTTTGGGTGAAGAACCTTGCCTCAACATACCTGCGCACTTGATATCGGCTGTATTGGAACGCCTCAAGCAAGGTGACATTCAACCGACAGTCTTTCAAATAATAATAGAAAGGATCAAAAGTACCGTAATCCAGTCGAGTTTTGTCAAATTCGAAAAAGAAGTTCGACCACGTCCAGTGTCCAAAGATCAAAACGTTGGTATTAGAATCAGCCAAACCATCTCCTCAACTTTACAGTCTTCAGACACCATATCACATGGAAGAAATACTCTGAGTGCGTTCCCGATTGGTAACATGCTTAATGTAAAAAAGAAGTCGAAGAAAGCCTTGAACGAGACTCATTCTATGCCAGCTGAATTCGAGGAACCAGACGACATTGATGAGCAACCCAGATCAAATAGTATTTCTTACATTGATAAAGATAAAAAGAATCTCCTTTTCACGGTGAATCAAGTTCTGGATGATCAGCTACTCCCTCCATTTTCCCTGAAAGGTAAGAAAGTAGATTATATACAGCGGCCCCATAACAGCCATGTTTCAGACTTTCATGTATTCATTCAGAATGAGCATTCTGAAGAGAACTTTGACTTTTACATGGCAGTAAAAGAGTATCAACGCCTCAGTGACAACATTCCGCCAGAGATCCTCAATGATTCGAGCCTAGCGTATTCAGTCGATCTGACTTATAAGATGGAACGATTGAAGGAGGACCTCCTCAAAATCCAGTCAAAATTTTTCACAATTGGTTGTGATACGGAGCTCAACATTCCTTCAAAAATTAGAAAACCACTCCTGCAAGCATTAGAATCAAAAATCTGCATCAATCCAACAATTTTTAACGATGCTTTGGAAAATGTTGTCACAATGATGCGGCTTTCGAGTTTTCCGAATTTTTGCAAACAGGCCTTGATGAAAGGCGAGGCGAAGTTGAAGCCGACAGTTCAACAAGTTCTTGACAATGTTCTTGAAGCTCCATTATCCAAGAAAGGTAAGTCAATATATCTTGTTAGGCTTTGCTTGAGGTAACGATAATTGTTTAGATTTTTATGAGTTCTTACTGCGCGAACACTCTGAAGAAAATGTTGAATTTTACACAGCGTTAAAAGCGTATGAGAACCTGTGTAGAGAAATTCCTCCAAAGCAATTGCTGAATGCAAACGAGTTACCTGAAGTGGCGGAACAAGCGTTGAGATTGGAAGCTGCGAAAACTGCTGTAAAAGAGATAATCGATAAATTCTTTGTTCAAGACGGAAAATTCGAACTGAATGTCCCAATCAAAACCTTAAGGCCGCTAATTGAGAAGGTCTGTCATCATAACAACATCCACCCAGACGTTTTCAAGGAATCTATGGAAGTAGTATTGACTATGTTGAAGCTTTCAAGCTTTCCTAATTTTCTAAAGGAGGTTACCAAGAAACAAGCATTCCTTCCTACAATCAATGCCAGCCAAGACGTGTCAGAGAAAGGTTCAATTGTCTTACAAACTGTACAAAAAACAAGGCCATATTCATGGATGGAAGGCCTCGGGGGGATTCGATCATCCTCGAATGGAAAGCCAGATGTGACCCACGATGAAACCAAGGCAACTCTACTTGAAGTCCTGGAAGATGATTTTTTAACTCCTTTCTCGCTGAAAGGTAGAAACCGTGACTTATTCAACTCGTGAAATAACGACAACAAATAGATTATACGAACTTTATGACACTTGAGGGTGAGGGGCACAGCCTCGCATTTTACAAAGCATTGAAGGAATATCAAACTCAATGCGCGCAAATACCCGATGAACAGCTCCTAAAATCGAAACTTTATAAGAGTCCAGAGCTATCTCAAGCATTCTTTTCAGTAATTCAAATTCTGGCGAAATACTTTGCTAGGGGCGCCAAGTCGGAACTCCATGTTTCTGCGGAAATTCTCAAAATGCTTCTCGCCGAAGTAAATGAAAAAAGAAACATTCATCCGGAGGTTTTTAAGGATGCGCTCGAGTACGTGCTGACAACACACAAAAACACACACTTCCCAAAGTTTTGCAAGATAGCATACACAAAAGGAGGCTTAAAGCTTCACAAAAAGAAGGCTTCAAAAGCTTCAAATAGAACATCGAAAAGTGCAACTAAGCTCAATCCTTTAAAAGCTGATGAAGACACCCTACCTTCAAACAGCTCTACTAAATTCATTGAATCATCTTCCTTCGCTAAAGTGTCCACCAAGAGTGATCTAGCATTTGAACCTGTTTCTCAAACGAATACGGTAGCCGTAGAATCTGCACCCGAAGCTCTTCAAGTTCGCCGCTCCTCGTCACTGAGTAAAACGAAAACAAGTGGGGCTTCTGCATTGGATAAATTGGAAAATGAAGTTCGTTCCTCTGTGTTCGAACGCAAAAGAACCAGTAATACAGCAAGGCCGACTGATTCAGCAACTATCAAAAGAACTTCGATTCTACGAGACGGAGCGACGGGGATAAAATTTGGAGTATTACAAGTTCTTGAAGATCAGTTCTGTCCGCCATTTGGCATGAAAGGTATTTATTTGCTTTCGATTTGGGTTTTGCTAAAGTTTCTATAGATTTTCATCGCTTCCTGATACAAGAATCGTCAGACGAAAATATCGACTTCTATTTGGCAGTCAAAGAGCATAAAAGGGCTTGCGAAGAAATTCCAGATGAAGTACTGTGCGATTGGACCCGACTCAACACAGCAGAGTACGACATTGGAAAGTTGGAGAAGGCGAAATTTATATCATTCGAGATTGTTGATAAGTTTTTCACATCAGGGGCAGAGCGTGAACTTAACACCCCCCTGCACATTCGTAAACCCATTATCAAAAGTGTAACTGAAAGCAACAATATCCACCCTAATGTTTTCACGGATGCCCTGGATAATGTGATGACAATGCTGCGACTTTCAAGTTTTCCAAACTTTTACAAGAACGCTATTCTCAAGGGTCCCATCACATTAAAGTACAATATTCACCATATCTTGGAGGACAAACTACTTTCTCCGATTTCTCTCAAAGGTGTGGCTGTGTTTATGAGATCGTATTTTAATTCAAATCAAATAGATTTCCACACTTTCCTCATCAGTGAACATTCAGAGGAAAATGTCGAGTTTTTCATTGCTTATAAAAAGTACCAGCAAATGAGTGAGAGGCTTCCACCGCAAGTTCTGTTCGGAAGACAATCCCCAGAGTCAAGTGATGTCAAGCAATACGAGCAATGCAAGACTGCCGTCACTGAATTAGTGAGCAGATACGTTGCTCTCAAATCTCCTCAAGAGCTAAATGTGCCACCAAGTATTCGCAATCTTGTTGTTGTTGAGGTGAACGACAAGAAAAATATTCATCCCGAAATCTTTAAGCTCGTGTTGGAGAACGTGGTCACAACCCTTAAACTTGCAAGCTTTCCGAAATTTCAAAAACTGAATCAAGTTCAAATTGATGTTGATGAGTCGCTTGCTGTGAAGTCTGCAACTGGCGTGAAACTTCCAATGGCTGAAGAAATGCGGTTCCAAATGTTGGAGGTGAATGACACATCTTCACGAGCGGTTATTTCAAATAGAATACTATCAAGATTAAGTCTTCAATCATTCAATTTTGATGATACTGACGGCTCGAATCGACATCGAATCCACACAGTATGGAAGTATTCAAGCGAATCAAATGCGGACCCACAATTTGCCGACATGGTTACTCCAGCTCAATTAAAGTTTGGATTGCAGCAAACTTTGGATGATAAGATTCCGCCTCCATTATCGTGTAGAGGTGGGTGATCATTCTTTTGGAACCTTAACTTAAACGTTGGTATGAAACAGATTTCCGGACTTTTCTTAAGAAAGAAAAAAAAGCGCATCAGGTAGACTTCTACCTCTCAGTGAAACGTTACAAACGAATGTGCGATAAAGTCCCTGAAGGTCTGCTGAACAATCCCACCAATGCTCTCAAACATTTTACGGTTCCAAGCACCTCTGGAACATCTCCTCTGGTGGCTGCTGGATTGATAATGACGTCTCCGGCAGGATCACCCACTGTACCTTCCACTCCTACGCCATACTCACCCACCTCGGCAGGATCAACCACTTCCACTTCACCATCAATGCCTACCTCCTCCCTCGCGCAAATTTCCTTTGCCACAGTTGCAGGAGTACCAGGAAGCCCTGTGGCATCAGCGGCCTCCATAACAAGGATAAGAACGGAGCTTCTTGACATAGTGACCAAATATGTGGAACCAGAATCGAAAACATGCGTGCAGCTCCCACCGCAGATGAAGCTTTTTCTCGATTCGGAAATCTACAGGAACGGCAATTGGGCGCCACATATCTTTGACGCTGCAGTGCAGCATGTGTGTATGATATTGCAGCGCAGCTCGTTTCCCACTTTTTACAAGAGTGCAACGACCAAGGCCAAAGGTGTTAAGCTGAAGATTGTGAATACGAAGCTTACCAGCAAGGGAGACAAGAAGGGCTCTGTAGTTCAAGCTCCGACACAAAAAAAGGGCGAAGATGAAGAAATGCATGTTTCTTTGGAAGAGCAAGCAAGAGACAGTCCCGCGGCAGGAAAACTGAGCATGCTTTTGTTTCAAGTACTAGCCGATAAAACATCTGCACCCTTATCAAGAAACGACTTTTATCTATTCCTAAAGAAGGAGCATTCTGAGGAGAATTTTGACTTTTACATGTCTGTGTTAAACTACCGCAAGATGTGTAAAAAAGGCGTGGACGCCGAGATTGGAGACGTGGCTTCAAAAATTATTGAGACGTTTATGCTCAGCAATGGACAACGAGAAATTTGCTTGACATCAAAAGTCAAGACCGCGATCTTGAAAAGCATTCAAGTCGATCAAACTTATACTCCTGAAATCTTCAATGACGCCCTACTTGAAGTACTCTCCATCATGCGAGCATCCAGTTTTCCAAAATTCTTCGAGGAGAACTCAAAGGATTATGGAGATGACGCGGGACTCCACACTATTGTTCCTGACGACCTGACAAATGAGACTGGTCTTGAATCGGATATGGCCAAGGATCAAGACCCCTTGATTCTCCAAGTTCTCCAAAACAGACTAGCATCTCCTCTTTCCCTTGCCGGTAAGGTTCACTGTTAGTTAACAGTTGCCTTGATATAAATATTATTTTTTGTAGATTTCTACAATTATCTCGTCAAGAAGCATTCAGAAAAAGACCTCGAGTTCATACTCCTCTTGGAACATTACCGAAAGCATTGCAGAGATATTCCCGAGTTTGTCCTTCGAAACGGAGTCACAGTCCATAGCAGCCGAAACCAATTACATGCAATGACACTCGAGATAAGGGAAATGTTTCTCCGAGACAATCACCTGAAGCTCTCCGAAGCCATCCAATCTCAACTGCGATCCAAGCTTGAGGATGACGCTGACTACCACCCTGACGTATTTGATGGAGCATATGTTTTTGTGATGGAACGGTTCAAGAACACATTTATACCCGCTTTTTACACCCAAGGTCTTGAAACTGAGAAGGGTTGGTGAAAAGACTTGCTCGAATATTATTAGGGGATTTGAAATGAAAGGAAAATATTGATTTATATTTTCGAATTTACCCCTGAGCGAACTAATGCATGCCCTGGAGGAACTTATAGCACCAAGCCAAGTCTTGATTGCAGCATCCACTAGCACAGACCGAGAGGAATAGGGAGACACTCTTTGTGGTCCATTTCGTTGACAAAGCTCTAATTTCTGTCAGATGAAAATCCCGAACCAAACCCACACTTGCTCCATAACTGCCCACCAAACACATTCCAGTCAAGTGAAATTGAATTATCAACTTCAGGACTCTATTTTGCATCTCCTTCATACAACACCAAGCCCTCCAATCAACAAATCTAAGTATATTCCCTTGGTAAAGCACTTAGAGACGCAAATTGCTTCATAGCCTCACGCAATGACATTGTGGAACTTGTCACAAGATCCTGAATCCTGTAATGAACTCATCAATCTTTTCCATGGAACCCATAAGCAAAAGTCACCTGTCTGTATCTGATACTTTGTGACTCAAGCCTTAAATTAATGATGGTTTCCTCAGACTATTTTGACAGAAATTCGGGTTGCATTGATGGCTTTAGTACATTCTGTCACGTTGTTTGCTCCACTTTCAGAAGGCTCAATGCTTTCGGTTGGCCAAGAATTGTTGCAGGCCACAGTTGCTGAATCAAGTGCAATTTACACAGCTACAACAGTGGCTCTTTGTTTGCTTGAAGTATCTGGTCAGAAAAATGCGCAACAATACTGCTTGATGCCAGATACAGCAGGCGTTCATTCCTGGGTATGCCTACAAGTAAAAAGATCAATGTATGCTCCAACAAAATGCTTGCTGCCTTGGATCAACTCTGCCTCCTCACCCTCTAGCACAAATTGCACCAGTCATGTTCTAGCTTTTGTAAGTCCAGCACCACCAGATAGTCTGGTTGTGCAAGACATGGGGCCCCTAAAATTGTAGTTGGAGGTTAGGTTGATAAAATTGTGAGTTGGCTGGTCTTTTGAGTAGCCAAAATCCATGAGGTGGTAATTCAGTGATTGTCTCAGATTGGTGAAGTCCCTCGTTGAGTTGGAAAACATTTCATGAAGGTCAAAATATTTCTATTTTTTTTGCTTCATGATGGCTGCAAACGCAAACAAGCCAATTTTTGTTGAGGTTTGTTGAGTGTAACAATCCAAGTTGGTTCTTGAGTATGCTTCAATGTCAACTCACTTACAACAAATAGAGGTCTGGGAATGCAAGAGGCAGCAAGGTCCAAATTTACTCTCATGAATCTGTCTCTGCATTTGATGACAGTACACATTCCATCCATAGTGAACTTAATCTGATTTTCAATTGGCATAGCCTTTAATCATGATTGTATAACAGCCTGCTTCTTATTGGCAACAATGATTTGTCATTGACATACTCACCCATCCAGTTCTGCAGGTCAGTGAAGAGCTTGACAGCTTGAATGAATCATGATGAATGAAGTGGAATAAAGATGGTGAGGAAGAGGGATTACTTCCCATCACCACTAGCAACATTGAAGGAGGTTGCCATCCACAATACCAAGCATGATTCCCATAAACATTGCAGCATGTGCAGCATGTGCCACCTTACATAGCCATGGTGAATGCACCCATCTTGATGGTGTCAGTTATTCACCTGCTTTGCACCAAAAGGGACTGGCAATATGCCGAGTACCGCAGTCACATCACAGCTGCAAAAGTGTCAATTAGGATGATTTTACTCGCACTCTGCAGCCATTGTGGCCACTTTGTAGGTTATGCAAATACGGACTCAGGGTGAGAAAAATTGTTTTCTCTAATCTCTCTCCAAAAGCGGTAATCATTCATTTACTTCACTTTTTAAATGTGTAAAGAATGGCAGGAGGCACTGCCTTTATCCATGAAAGGGAAGGCTGTCGTCTCGAAGACATGTAGAGTTCGCCTGGGCCTTTCAATCGGTACATGCCCTAATTGGTTGAAGAAGTGTCAATGAGTAATCTCAAGGATTCCACACGTATACCAAATTCACCTTGTTTTGAGTGATGGCCCGCTTCCCCTGCCACAAGACAAGTTTCGCCAAATATCTCACCCCATCCGCAACAGCAGACCCAATCTTTCGGAAACGCTCGTCCCATTGTGCGGCCACGAGATCACCTGCATTTCCGCCAACAAACTTGGGTGCTCCTTCGGCCACCTTGGATCCAGCATTTTCGTTGGTGGCCTGGACAAGAATGCCAGCGTCCCAGGCTACGAGGAGCTCTGGATCCACGTAGATTTCTTCATTCACAGAGAGGTTGACACAATGGATAGATCCAGAAGGGGCCGCAAAAGCCACGGAGCCAGTGTTAAAGAGGCGGTAGGTCGACAGCCCGTCCGCGTTCTATGTCATGAATTCATCAAAAACAATAATCACACGTATATGCAAGATGTTGTCGAAGGGCATCTCAAATCGGACACGCACCAGTTCAGTCTTGATGACGACGTTACCTCCTGTAGCGGCAAGGAAGGATTTCCGCTTCACGACGAGTTCACGACCGTCCGGTTCTCCGACACGCAGGATGCAAATCTATTAGCGAAGGGTCGTGTTGTGTTGCGTAAGGACTCCGAGCGAAATGTTGTCTCCCCCATCTGATACACCCGCTCCTCCCTCATGACTCCGGGATACAAAAATATTAAGCGCAATATCATATACAGGATGTCCCTCCAACGCGCGCGCAAATATACATGGCAATCCTTCTGTCTCACCTCGCCATCGACACCGCGCGGGGTGCCTAAGAAGACGGATCCAGCCGATTTGGAGGTCCAGAATTCGTTGAAAAAGACGTGAGGACTCAGGGGCGACGTGATGACTCTAGAGACGGTTTCGCGTATCGATGTGTGACTTGTGAGTCTGTTTTCGACCTGCGTATGTGGACGAAACAGAAAGTGCGATGGTCACAAAGATGTTGAGGATGCGGTATAAGCAAGTGAATGCGGTATTGGTTGACGATGAAAGGATGCAGCGATCGTGGGCAGCCAGGGAGACAGTGTTTCGTCAACTGTGAGTACAAAGCAACGCGAGTAACTCATAAGTAAGTACCGAGTCCGAGACTGCAACAACGGCGCCTGGTGCTGCCACGAATCGCGAAGTTGGGCGCAGACGCGCGACGAGAAGCGGGTGCGCGCCGGTGTTGGACGACAAGGAAAAGGCGACCGCGTCGCTGCCGCCAGCGCTGTCAAATTCGGCGCGCGCAATGCCGCGCAGACCGCCGCCGAGCACCGAGGATGCTGGGGAGGAGGAGGAGGAGGAGGCGGTGGCCGTCGCGCTGACCGTGGCGATGAGGCGACGGTGCATCGCCGCGAGCATTTTACTTTTCTCTGCGCAAAGGGATGGCCGTCGATCCGTCTCCGTGCGTCTCCACTCGTTGCTGCGAGTCCCCGTTGCTTCGTGCGATCGGCTGTTGTCTAACTCGGTGGGCGCCCGCAGATGGCATCTGTGGAAAGACCTGATGCGCGTCGTCGAGGACCCGCAAAACTCGTCGACAGTCACTCTCCTGCACGCAATCTACTGCGCCTTCTTTTACCGACGAAGCCATTCTTTCCAACACGGGCGCATCGTGAAGGGCGTGCTCGTCCTGTGGCTTATTGGATTGGGTGGTAGCACTTTGGCTGCAGTCCTTGCGGGCAAGCCGCCCGGTTGGGTACTCAACAACAATGACTTGCTCTTGTATGCATCGGTAACGCCGAAGATCGGACGCCACATTTATTCTACCTGTACGAGCACGTGAAGCTGATCGTTTGGTTTAGGGTTACTTCATTGTCTGCCGCACACCCGTCGTGTTTCCCGTCATGAACGCCATGCAACCTTTCACAGAAGCCTTCTTCGATATCCTCGATGTTGCTCTGCGAGCAATAGTGCTGCAAAGGATTCAGAAGGAAGTGCAGGCCTTGGCGCCAAGCACATCCACCATCCCCCAAATCGCCCTCGGAACCCTCTCATGCACAGGCGGCGGAATCATCTACGACTACAGCTTCTCGCACGACCTCCGTTTCCAATATCCGGGTTACGATTTCACAGTTGTCTTCCTCACGAACCTCTTTTACGCGTGGAATGCCAGCTCATTGAACCGGCGAGCCCTGATAAACCTCGTCTGGAACTCAGTGCTCTTGAATCCACTGCGCGGCCTCATGTCTGGCTCGCCTCTCTTCGGCCACACGTTAAGCATTGCACAATCGCTGATTGCGGAATGGGCGCGTGTCCTTGGCGTGCCCATAACGTTCAAAGGAAAGCGCGGAGAAGACGATTTGCGCCTTCTGTGTGCTGCGCTCATGATGGTGGGATTTTGGTTGCGCCCGGGCAAGTGGGTCCGGTCGAGGCCTGCGGAGGAGGAGGAGGACGTGAAAAACTCGACGCTTGCGAGCAGACAACCAGAAGAGTTTATTGTTGAATGAATCTATCACGGAGGAAAGAGGAGAATTCCATGAAAACACGAAAGCCATTATTTTGCACGAACTCCATGAAAATTTCCATGCGTACGAGTGAAATTATGCCCCAATGGAAGGGATGCGCCATGGCCTCTCACGTTTTTTGTCGCACTCTGTTTCACCATGTCTCCTTCGTGCTCGAATCCGTGAATCGACGATTGTACCTCCGCTGACGCGTTCCTGCTAGTGTAGTGATCGAATGGGGTCAAGTTGGATGGAAGCTGCAAGGTGGCATTGCTCCTCATTTTCCCTCCAACAACCTCCCCATGGTGTCGTGCCCGATGCATAGCCAAATGTGAAAAGGCTTCCACTATGCTCCCTTCCTTCTTGTTTTCCTTTTTTACAAATGCCGATGGAGTGGATGTATTCGTTGCAACTTTCAATGAAGCTGTTTCCTTGACCGACGCATTGTTGCCACTGTAGAAACTGACGGGGGTTATGTCAGATGGATACTTATATATTGCGCTTGTGACATTAGTTCCGCGCATGGCAAACCGTGAAAACGCCGTCCGAAGGCTCTCTTCCTCCTCATCGTTGAGCTCGCCGAACGCGGATTGCGCTGACGTGGTTACCACATCTGTTCTTCTAGCCGCATACTGGTTGAGTTGATTCAAGGGAAACATATATGTTGCATTTTTGACTGTGGGATCGGGTGAAGAAATCTTCTCCTCTGCAGGTTGCTCGGCCCCACGCATTGCGAAGCGTGAAAATGCGAGGCGGAAGATCCCTTCCTTCTCTTCATCTAGCTGGTGGTATGCGGGTAATGGAGGTGCGGCACCTTTGGCTGGCGCGTCAACGCCTCTGATGGCAGATAGCACTTTTGGAACTTCCAACGATGCTGAAGCATTCCTTGACAAAGAAATGTTGTGAGTGGATAGGAACGGGCCATGCTGGGGGTTAGCGTCCTTCTGAGTTGAGATTTGGACAACAGCGTCGGCATGAATCTTTGAAAGTGGTGATTCAACCTTCAGGGAGATTTCGTCTGCATTGTCCATGTGCTTGGCCTCCATTGCCGGGATGTTAACTTGCATCCTCAACTGCTCCTCCTGGTTGAAGTAGTGCCACTTCAACGGCAGTGGCAACGTGCACGCGCACGCTGCCAGCGACAGAATGATGATTCCCTTCATTCAATGTGGATTGTGAGTAATTGTGTTCCTTCGTCTTCGTCCTTTGTTCGTCCGAAAATCTCCTTGTTCGTCCTCTTTATTTGTCACCCTGTCAAGCAGTGTTTTTACTGAATATGATCTTCCAAATTCTGGTGTGCGATGCCATGGTTCCATCCAGACGCAACAAGCTGTCCCCCGTTCGCAAAAACAAGCACACCTTGCTCCTCGCGCGCAAGCAAAGCTAGCACATCTCCAGCCCGTACGTCGTTCTCATCGGTGCTAACTCCCTCGAGAACATCTTGCGCGTGTGTCGCAGGCCGCTCTGGTGCAAAGGACCAATACCGCGTTTCGCCACCGTTCTTGAACACAACGAACATGCCAAAGCTATTGACTGATATTTTTTCGACCAGCTTGCCCGAACCAAATGAGATGGTTGTTGATGGCAGTTTTGGTGCTGGAATATCTCCTAATGAATTAGACGAGGCGGGCAGAGGTGCGGTGAATGCCTCCACAGTTCCATCTTGCTTTACAATCAGGCCCAAATCTATTTGAGAGTCCGAATTCCACTTAGTACAACGAAGAGGGTGGCCATGTATCAATGGGTCAAACTCACCGCGAAACAAGACAACATCCGTCACCGACGATCCATGCACGTCAACTATCCCGACAGGCCCGTATGGGTAAATTTGGTCCATGTTCTGCATCTCATGAAACACAGGGTACATGGGCATCTCAAAATCAGACCTCCGTCCGGCCACGCTGGAAAACGCGCCATACACACGCACCACCTCATGACTATTCCCGCTCAACTCTTGTCCTACGACCGCCAATGCACTCCCCGCGGCACCACAAGCCACCAGCGACACGCGCCCGAGCGAAAGCGCATCAGCAATCAGGAGCGGCGTGGTGCTCTTGCGAATTATCCTTTCTCCCGTCGACATGAGGGAAGTTGTTGGATCCTCAAAGTATCCCCATATGTAAACTTCGCGCGCCGCGGATCCCGCATCGGTCCCCTCCATCGCGTTAGCCTCCGGTTCCCTGTCACCTGAATCCGCCGCTGTGTTTGGTATAGGCTCGGCCAGCGCGACAGTGATAATTCCTGCGGCGCAGACGTCCGCGACGCGACGCTTACGCGCAGGGAAAAAGTCAACGAGAATGGCGTTGGAATCATAGAGTTCCTCCTTGCGGCCGAGACAACCAGCGCCCCATGTCCAAAGCGTGCCATCTGATGCGAGGGCGGCGCTGTGGAAGTCGCCGCAGGCGACTTTGCGCATGTCAACTGTGACTCCTTGTGGGACAAGTAGCTTGAGTTTGCAGGGCACCTACAGTGAATGTGGATGCGCGTGTGATTATGATCGCAAACGTACAAGTAAGAGTTGGATTATGTACCTCGACAGAGTCGAGATCGGCAGAGTCGTCTGATGTGAAGAACGCGGCTGACCCCATCTTCTGGTCTGTTGTCCCGAATCCTGCCTGTCCATAGAAGTTTGAGCCCCATCCGTAGAGGGTGCCTATGAGTGCGGGAGTGGACGGATTCGCTGGAGTCCGGCTCTCAACAGGCACACCAGACGCGAGGACAGTGCCGTCCTCCAAAGGCTCGAGCACGATCGCGGCCGAGTGTGATACGCCGACGGCAATGCTGCGCAATGAAGCGCCGCTGAAGAAGACGACTTTTGCGTCGGGAGAACTAAGGTTTGCAATGGGTTTGGTTGGCACTAGTATCCAGCATCATCTGTCAACCCCTGCCAACATGGTCCCCTGCATTCCATCTGACTCCAACCCATCCAATCGGCTACACTCCAGTGGCATCAAAGAGGGGCAAAGTACCCACTCTGCGCGCTTGTTGTCGCTGTGGCCGTGTCCCAGTTTGCCGTCACCGCCGTTGCCGAACGCAACCGTCTCCGTCCGGAAGATGGGCATCTGCAGCACACTCGCTGCCGGTACGATCGGCGCTTTCTCCGCCGCAGACTTGGCGCGGTGACCGCCGATCCCGACCGAGGATCGAAGAAACTGGCCCACAAGCTTTCGCACACTCATTTTCCTTTCTTCGCTTCTCTCCGCTGCTTTCGGTCTTCTCGTTCGGCGCTCTTTTTTTTTCTTTTTGTCCACAGGAATTCGCGGAAACGTGTTTTCAAACTGAGATTCCCGACTGGTAAATCAGTTGAAAAAAACAAACCGCCTCGTGTACGAAGCCACGCGACGGCGCACCGCTTCCGCCGCTTCCACTGGTACACCCACAACCTTAATGGCCAACTCACCACCTCAAGGGCGGCACGCGTTTGCCACGGGAGTGCCGATCGCCGAGCTTGACACCGCTATCACAGGATCTACGGATCTGTCCGGTGACAAGAAGGAGCGCATCGAACATTACCGGATAGAAGATGTCAAGGAACTGGAAAAAAAGTATACGGTCGGCCGAAAGCTGGGCCAGTTGAGTACTGCGTGGACTGCATCCGACGTCGCCAACAGCTTTGAATCACACAATTTGAACACCTTTGATCAAACCTGCGTGCATCCTTGATTGTCATTCATGATTTTTCAACGCGCCTATCCATTCATCTTGCCTCCCGACCGGGGCGGCCCGCCGTCCTGCCGATAGCATTATGCATTGCAAGCTAACATCGCATAACCAACACACTTCCCAGGGGCTCATTCGGAACGGTCCTTCTCGTACAAGACAAAGCCAGCAATAACTCCTACGCGTGCAAATCTCTCAAAAAGAAAGCAGGCTCGCAAAAGACGTATGAGCAGTTACAACGCGAGGTGGCGATCATGAAACTGGTGCGACACAAGCACATTATCCGCCTGCATGAGGTATACGAGACACCCAAGAAAATATTCTTGGTCATGGAGCAGTTGAGTCCTCTCACTTCCTGTGTAAAACACGCACTAGCGTGACGCGTTTGTGTGTGTCGCTTGACTGACTCTAGTCTCCCATATACACAGCTGCGGTGGCGGGGAACTGGATGAAATGATTCGCATGTCGAATCGATGCTCGGAACAGGACGTGCGAACGATCGTGCGACGTATTTCGGATGCTGTGGGTACGAGTCCCCTCTTCTCCACATTGCGCAGGAGGAGCACTCGAGTGAGAAAGCGCAGTCTGAAACAGACATCTCCCCTTTCAAAATAACAAGGATATCTGCATTCACACGGGATTGTACATAGAGACATCAAGCCTCAAAATATTTTGCTCTGCACTTCGGATCCAACAGACCACTTCAATATTAAGGTTTCGGACTTTGGTCTCGCGACTTGGGTCGATAAATGCACTATGATGGAGAACGTGGTGGGAACTCCACTTTACATGGGTATGTAGTCTCCCTTGATTACTAAATGAAAACGCTAACTTTCCGGAACACCGTTCAAATGAAAAAAGCACCTGAAATCATTCACAATTTGCCCTACAGTGCTCAATGCGATATCTGGAGTATCGGTGTCATGACATATTTGTTGTATGTGTCACAACTTAAGCCTGATACATCATGATTGACGTATTTGTGCTTAGGTTGTTTGCCTATCAACGAGACGTAGAAAAGGCTCTCCAAAAAATGGTTATCGGCGGAAAAATTGAGTATCCGCCTGAGTTTTGGAAAAGCATTGCTCCTGGCGGTAAGCGGTGAAACTGACGCCCTACGTTTACTTATTTGGATTTTATAACTAGCACGAGCACTATGTGACTCCATGCTCAGAATAGACCCTGCGAAGAGGATATCGGCCCGGGAAATCGTGGTGCATCCATGGATACGGGTACCTTCTACCACTTTTGTGCAAGACCCCATTCTAATACCAGATCAATTTAAACCAGGGCGATGCTAGTACAGTTTATGGAATCGGACAAATGAACACAACTGTCCTCGACCTCATGCGCTCGTATAACACCCAACTCCGCTTCAAACGAATCCTTCTTTTTGTGCGCTGCGCAATCCGCTTCATGACTCCCCTGCGTAGACGCAGACCGGCCCGTGCCCTCTCGATCAGTGCCTCTTCCGACACGGCCAAAAGAGGGTCCACCCACACGGTGCAAACACCGTATCCACCCTCCTCCGGCACATCTCCCTTCTCGTCCAACGTGCGCAAAACGCGAGCAAGTAGCATCGTGCTCATGAGTGGGGCGACCGCCAAATCGCGCAGCCACATCATGAACTCGTATTCGACGGTTCCACGCGGCGGTGGCGGTGTATCCGGTGCGGGCACGGGAACAGGTGGAGAGCGGATGTCAACTGCAGCGGGTCTGATTCGAATGCCGAGCAATGATTACAGTATCATATCGAGTGCACCCAGTACAAACCGAAGTTTGGGGTCGTTTAATAGCTTGCAGAGTGGAATAAGCACTTCGAATACGGCGCTTATGTCGCAAGGGTCATATGGTAGTGCGTCATTCTTGCGTGGAGGCAGTAGTGGAGATATTCTTGGGGACATGGAGGCGGTATCTGGCAGTGGCAGAACGTCGAAAATGAAGAGTGGGAGGGCAAGTGTGGATACAAATTCCATGTCCTCTGCTGCTGCTGGCTCGAACTCTCAGTTTCAGCAGGAAATGGCATCGGTGTCTTCGGCTACTGCAGCAGCACTGGCTGCTGCTGCCGCAGCTGCTGCCGCCGCCGCGGCATCTGGGGGAGCTGGAGGAGCAGGTGGTAGACCACCACGTGTGAGTGATTCCATGGCCGCCAGTAAATTCGCACAATATGAAGCCGGAGTAACGTCTCTCAAGAAACCACTGGCAGGCGGCAGCTCGCGGACAAAAATCAACGCCAACGTCAACGTGACGATACCCAATCAGAGCTTGGTTTCAAATCGTAGAGAGTCTTACAACACAAGCGGGATTCTCTCAAGAATGTCAGTCGGAAAGGAAGAAGCCAACTACGAATCGAAAGGGTCCACCGGAAGCAATAACTCATTGAACGGTCGGGCAAATCCAAAAGGCTCTGTGGGCGGTAACAGGCGTGTACAAATTGATGTGATGCCCAAATCGGCTTCAGGGCAACGGGTCGGTGCTCCCTTGCAAAAGACACATAGCCCATCAATTTCCCTTCGTGATGATGCAACTGGCAGTTCATCGCCAAATCGAGCGTCCTTTGCTGGGTCAAAGGATCCACATCGACTTCGTAGTGCCACATCATTAACGAAGCTACCCGAAGTGTCTGCCAGGCGCTTTTCAAGAAAGTAACTGTTTATTGTAATAAAAGAGCAAGTATACGACGATGCATCTATTCTCTTCCGCAAGGCAAAGGACAGGGTCGAGCCAATTGACGCAGCTTCAAGTTCAAGTCGGTCGAGCTCGTTCCCACCACACATGAGATACATTGTTGAATGTGTTAAAGGCCGCGGTTCCCGGTATGCTGAGGACGCAGTTCGGACACTTTCGTGAGTGATGTGGGCGAGGGAGGAGAGTGCGGGGCTGGCAAAAGAAGTGGAAAATGGGGAGTGGCATGCAGAGCCGAGTACATGCAGGCCACTCTTGATTTCATGGGATCAAGTGGCCTACATGGACTCTGTCTAATGTGGGGGTAAGGGTATAGGTTGAAGGGGGCCTTTCGGTTTTCGTTTTGGGAGAAGATACTTGCAGAAACGTAAAACTCTTGGTTGATCTCAGTCGTGGGGACTTCGGAAGAAAAAGGAAGGAAAAAGGCCCGAACTTTCCTAACCGAGTTGCAAGGGAAGAGTGGGTGCGAACAGACCAGCAGATCAAGAATCGTGAATGAGAATTGTCAATTGTGTTTGTTGCTGACGAACCTTTCCGAAAGTTCGTGATCCGTCAGATACATGACTGCAAGCGAGCCTCACCCTTTCCTTGCTTCCTTGTCAACGAGGCTTTCCAACATTCACCTTCCCGAATTCTCCCTTGACCCAAGAGAAACACATGAGCCTCAAGATCCAGTTGAGCTGAGCCAGCTAATTTATGAGCGACTGGACGAAGTAAAAGCACGCGAGAGAAGATCTATCTTACGCGTCCTCAGGAGGTTCTGTTGTATCTGTGCGCCAAATTTGGTAAGGCTGATCACCTCAAGTGAAAAATCGCTCAAATACACATGAAAGGACGATGAGTACGCCCCACTTTCATCGAACGATGTCGAGAAAGAAGAAAGTATCCTGGACCTTTTGGCGTCTCAATTCTCCAACAAGCCAATTGTTGATCCCTCAGGTCTTTCCATTATTGAACGTGTCTTCTACAAATCCGCACCTGATAAGCCTCAAGTTATCATGTGCTTGACAATTCATTGTACACTCCCACCCTCTGTCGAAGCCCTCTCGGCAGACCGTATCATTGACTTGATCCGAATAGCTCAAGCAAAGCATTTCAGACTTTCCTCCTATGTGGACCCCACAACTCTGAATGTTATACCTCTCGCACAAACCGCAGATAAATTGCCGCTGAATTTTCGATTTATCTTGAAACCGCGAACCAATGGCTCGAATTTGTGGAAAGACGTTTACATGGAGGAAATCAACACGAACTTCAACCTTGCGGATACTCAGCGACCCTTGTGGAGAGCTGCAATAGTCGCTCCACAGAGTATGATGCCCATTCATTCAAGTACACTTATTCACGAGGTATAACTTTTGTTTTTGTCAGAATCTTTCTAATTCATACACTGCAGCAATCGCATCTGCGGTCTAGTTCAAATATTCCGAGAAACAACAACCGACGACTTGGTAAAAGCACAGAAAGTTTTGGTGAAATATTGCCCAATCTGGAGGAGAAGGAAAGAACGTTTAGTATTGTTTTCAGCTTTCATCACTGCCTTGGTGATGGACTCTCTATGTTTGCGTTTTGCCGCACTTTTGCCGAGTGCTGCGACGTCGATTACTTATCAGCTGCCGACTTGCGGCTAGATGAAGTCCGTGTTGTTCAGGAACCACCCCCATTGTTGGATAACGTGCTGAGCCCAAGTATTTTTGAAGTACTTCCAAGTGAGAATGCATTTTCTGTCTCTTTCCTCCTACATCCTTACAAAGGTCTTGTTTTCAGCCGCTCTCATGATTGGATTTAAATCACTGTTACGACGAAGCAAAACAACTTTTGCCCCTTTCAAAATCAAGACCAAACGGCGTGCAATAATCGCATCGTCCTCTGAAGGGGTCACACCACAACTGTCGGCGCCTGGAAGCCCCATCCCTCACCCAAGCACGATCCCGTCATCTCCAAACCAACGCGATACCGTGATCCACCTACTCCCACACGGTATATCCTCATCATCCAGCTCCGCAAGGTACAAACCCTCAACAAACGTTCGTTTCCTCTGGTTCAACGATATCTTTACAACCTCCCTCCGTGCCCGCGCACGCGAGAATGACACTTCCATCGCCTCCGTCATCGTTGTAGCGGCCCTGACAGCAACACTCGCCGTTCTCAAAACGCGACCGCAACATATAGCCAGTCTGGGCGGAACCTGTCCCCTACCCACGCATCAGGGGTGGGTGGTGACAAACTCAAACCGGCACCTACTGCCGCAGTCACGGCTGATGAAAGGGGGGGATCGCGAGAGTGATCCGGCGTTGAAGATTTTTGGTGGTTATGCTGGTAGCGTGACCAACAACAGTCTCAAGATTTCTGAGGAGTCAAACGTGTGGTCGCGGTGTCGGAGCGTCAAAAAGACCATTGCGACGTGTGGGTGGGCAAGTTTGAAGAGGATGAAGCTGGTCAATTATTGCTACCGCCATCCGAAACTCTGGCGTATGATTGAGGCGCGCGCAAAGTCAGATCTGTCGAAGATGTCGCGTACGTTCTCTGTGGAGGTTGCAAATTTGGGCGCATGGGAAAATCCTCTCGCATCAAGTAATGGGACAACCTTTGATGATTCTCGCCTCCGATTGGAGTATTTTGCTGGTGTCATGAATTCGTCGTTTGACGGTGTACGAGGTCTCTTCACGCTCGGCGTGATAACATTGGGTGGAAATATGAGCGTTGCTGTGGCTCATGACACTTCATGTGTCACGGAAGTGGAAAATGAGGTGTTCACGAAAGTATTTTGCGAAGCGATGCGACGGCTGGATTCCGCTACGAATTCCTCCATTACAGTCAACGACCTCCTCAGTGGTAGATGAATAAAAAGTGACAGAAATTAAGAACATGCTTTGGAATGCACCTCGGGGATTGTTGCTCTGTAGTTTCTCGTGCTTGCCACTGCTCCACTCCCCAAAGCTTGTCGATCTCTCACAGAAAACATCCAGCAAGCGGAATTCGGCCATACGCACGCCATCGCCACCTTAAACTTCGTACAGCACCAGCATCGAAAACGGGACGAAAGCACGACGCTAATCATCAGCGAATACGCATCGAAACACAAACAAACTATGTCGAGCTTCATTCAAGCATTCCTCAACTGGCTGCGGAGCATCTTCTTCAAGCAAGGTGAGCGCATGCACTTAGCGCAGGCGCGAAAGGATGGCTGCGTGCTGTTCTCCATGTGGAGAGCGCCACCCTTACTGCGTCACACATCTCCTAACATACTTGATCCCCTCGCCGCGCGCAGAGATGGAACTGACGCTTGTCGGGCTACAAAACTCGGGAAAGACGACGCTCGTGAACGTCATAGCGGTGCGTTGCGCTTCGTTCCTATTTTGGGAGCTGTGGCGGCGAGGGCTTCCTTGGCCCACATCGTGCCTGCTCGTAATCGAAGGAACATGCACCTAAACAAGTTTTTGCTGGTTTATACAGAATGGAGAGTTTACGGAGGATATGATTCCCACCGTTGGGTTTAATATGCGGTAAGTGAATTGTTCAAAAACAGTGGACGTCTGATCTTTCGCATAATCTCTTCAATACTCGCTCTTTATCGGTCCACTTGCTTTTGTTTGTGTGCTCCGCCCGAATATCGTCGTGTCTTTCTTGCGTTGTGATTTCAAATTCGCAGGAAGGTGACGAAAGGCGCGGTGAGTGTGGGGCTAAAGGGAAACGAAAGCATTCTGCTCATACTCAAAGCAACGGAATAGGTTGTTATGAAATTATGGGATCTGGGAGGACAAGCGAGGTTCAGGGCAATGTGGGAGCGCTATTGTCGAGGTTCGGCCTCACTTTTCACACTGTCGTGGCTTTGTTCCCGTCCTTATGTTCTTTTCAAATGCCCCGTTGGTCTGCAGGTGTGAATGCGATCGTGTTTGTGCTGGATTCCGCAGACCACGCCAAAATTCCAGCTGCGCGCACTGAGTTGCACACATTGCTCGATAAACCACAGCTGGTCAACATTCCAGTCCTTGTGCTGGGGAACAAGAACGATCTGCCTGGGGCTTTGGGTGTGGAGGCAGTCATTGACCAAATGTGGGTTGCCTTCAAACTGTTCTCCACACTTTCTGACTACGTTTCCTTGATGAATCTCTTCAGGGGCCTTAAGAGCATTACAAACCGCGAAGTTTCCTGCTACTCTATTTCAGCCAAGAACTCTGTGAATATTGACTTGACACTCCAATGGCTCACTAAACACGCCACGTCCAAGTGAACAAACCAGAATATGGGTGGGAGGAGGCGGGGAATTTATAAATCAATGTTGCTGGTGGGGTTGTTCCCTTTTCTTTTCACCCCTCCATTGTTGCCATCTTCTCAGCCTGTCTTATCAAACAAAATGAGGTATTTCTTAGCTTTTACGTCCTTATTAGGACAAATGTCTTATGTTATGGCGAAAGACCCCTGCGAGATCCCGCTGGTGAACATGAGCAGTCGGCGGCAGAGCATGAGCGGACGTCGTGGCAGCTTGACTGTGCCGAGGCGGAGCCTGAGCAGCCTTGGCGTTGCTGTTGCAGAGCTTGTTGTCGAACCAACTTCGACTTCAACGTTTGAGCGGCTTCCAGCGTCGTCACCGAAACAGGCGGCGGTGGTCGCGTTGTGCCACGAGAGCCACTGGAGCGTTACCGTCGCTGCCATTTGTTTGTTCGCCGTGCTCGGCGTGCTCGTGCGCGTAGGACTCTCGGCGCTGTTCGGCTACCCAACTGCGCCCGTGTTCGGCCTCATCTGGGCCCAGATTTTCGGCTGCGCGCTGATGGGCTTCGTGCGGGCCCTGCCAGATGCGGATGCCCCCGATCAGCGCAGGTTCTTGCCAGCACCCCTGAAGACCGGCTTGACAACCGGCTTGTGCGGTACTATTACCACCTTCTCGTCATTTGCGGTGGGCGGCAATCTCATCCCTACTTATCTGTCGCGATTCAAGTGCTTACGATCCGACGTTTTTCTCTACATCTCTTGAACAGTTGGCAGCCTTTCAGGCCCTCGTCGAGTCACCCGATTTGCATCGAGCAGGGGCTTCCGTGTCATGGCAGTCGTTCTTGTCCGCCCTCAGTATCGTGATTGTCACACTTGGCATGGCCATGGCAAGTTTGTCGTTCGGTGGCGCAGTCGGCAAGACCTTGTCGGCCACTTGCCTTAATCGCCCCCATCCCAGACCATCCGCGCGATCGGTCATCCTTTTGGGTATACCGTTCAGTGTATGGGACATTTTTGTCATCCTGTTTGCTTCCGCCTCCACCCTCTTGCTCGTCCTTTTGGTCGTCAACGCGTCGCTCTGGACCCCACATCAAGGCCCCTTCCCCCCTTCCTCCACAAGCCCCGTGAGCCTCTCCTTTTCTTGCCTGTTGGGGCCTGTCGGCGCACTCGTGCGATATACGGCCAGTTTGCACCTCAACAAGCGATTCGCGCGTTTCCCGTTAGGCACATTCCTCGTCAACACGCTGGGCACACTCGTGCGTGCAGGAGGGCAGGTCTACATGGTGCAGCAGGTTCGCAGTGGGATGGATACGGTTGGGATTGGGTTTGCATACGGGATCAATGATGGGTTTACTGGCGGGTTGACAACGTTAAGCACGCTTGCGATTGAGCTGGATTCGTTGGGGATTTTGGGGGGCAGTGTGTATTTTGGAGCATCTCTGGGCATTTCTTTTATGTTCCTTCTCATCGTTTTCTTGGTTTCATAAAGTGTGGGCCAACCGCCTTTCCATCTCCTCGATCTCCCATCTCTCGGAATTAACAACCGCGCCAATGACGAGACCGCCGCTGCCTGTTCAAGTGGGAAGCGAAGGGATGAGCCTGGTGGCATTCGAAGTGTCGAGTGTGGTGGCGAGCGTGGAGAGTGGCGGACGCAAGCTGGATGCATTCATGCAGCAAAAGCGGATGCTTGCGATGGAACCGTCGAATGCAAATGCCAACACAGATGCGCATGCGCATGCGAAGCGAGACGGCGACGGGGGCCAGGCGGGAGGTCGCAGCCGGGAGGAGGACGCCTCGGAGGATGTGTGCGGTTTCGAGCACCTTCCACTCGAGGTCGCGGCCCTCGTCGTGCGCCGCATCCATCGATCCGATCTCGCCGTCGCCGTTCGCGTCTGTCGTGTCTGGCGCGATGTTGCCACACCTCTCCTCTGGAAAGCCCTCAAATTCACTCGCGCTGCGGCCCTGCACCTCGTACTACTCAGAAACTCGTCAAAGCTCGCAAACACATTCTCAAATCGCTTCAGCATGGTCGATCGCATCGACATGTCTCGCATCAACACTAGTGCCGGCCGCCTCGATCTGCAGGTCTGTCATTATGCGTCTGTCATTGCATCCTGGAGCTGACACCATGCAAAGATCTCGATCCAGTTCAAGATTCTCTTATCGGAATGCACCGAGTTGCGCTTCTTAGACCTCTCAAATTGTCTTTGGGTGCGTATTGTATACCAACTTTGATTCTGTAGGACGTTGGATTGCGTTTTAGGCGGCACAGTTCCCTTGCCCGCATTCTAATTACTCGGCGGTTTATTTAATCCATCCATTGTTCCTGTAAATGCGACTAATATTTGGATCACTGTAGGTCCGTGACCGAGACCTACTTGGAATCATTCCAGCTAAGCGGCTAGAAAGTCTCAATCTGCACGGTTGCACAAATGTGACAGGATCCACAATGAATGCACTATTAACGAATCTTCCGAACTTACGGATCCTGTCCTTATCTGCGTGTGCCTCGATATCCTCCCTTCATTTTGCGTTTCAATCTCCTCAAGATACCAAAGCCAAGCCCTGTCCAATCGAGTCAATTGATATGCGTGGTATTTTTTCACTCGTGGATGTGAACCAAACACTTGCAGTTATCTTCAAGACATACCGCGCAACTCTTCAACACATTTATATACCTGGTCACTTTCTCAGCGGCAGCGACGGTTTTTCAGCTCTCATGAATGTTCGCCCCCACCTTCCCCTCCACACGCTCCACATCGATACCCCAACTAATCTCACGGATATCTCCCTCCTCTATCTTGCCCGAGGTCACACTGCTGATTTGCGCATCTTGAATCTTGCTCAAGCAGCGCACCTAACGAGTCCCAGTCTCGCCGCCTTCCTGTCCCATAGCCCTCGACTTGCCCACGTCGACCTCAGTCATATCCCCAACGTTGACGACCACGTGCTGCAACAACTCGCAGCCAGTTGCACCGCGCTACGCAGCGTGCGTGTGCGGGGTTGCGTGCGTGTGTCGGATGTGGGCCTCTGGGCACTCACGAGTCGCTTTGAGGCCTCGCTCGAGGAGCTGGCGCTGGACTACAGCAGCGTGACAGCACATGGGGTTAAGAAGGCTTTGCAGGGGAGCGGGCGGCTGCGCGGGTGGGGCGGTGCGACATCGGGGGAAGGGGCGTTGCGGATGTTGTCCCTGTCGAACTGTCAGGGGGTTATTTCGAGCGACGTGCATTTGCTTGCTCGTTTGTTGTGGTGGGAGGAGAATTGTTTGAGCGCTGTGGGAACGAAAGGGGTGGAGCAGGGCGCTGCAGCTGTTGGTGGGGCTCCGGGGATGACAGTCGTGACGGCGATGGCGAGGGCGGCGACGCAGAGGCCGACACAGAGTCATCCGATCGCGCCACATCGTGCAGTGACGACCAACTTCGGAGACTCGATGAGTGGGAGGATGACGGATTTGGGGCAGAGTCGCAATGCATCGCCGTCCCTAAATCCCAAACTTACGCTCAAGTCGGTCCTTGTAAGGGGTGGCGGGAGTCCTAGTGCAGGTGATCGAAGGCCTCATAGCGTTGCGAGTAGCCATGGTGGAGTGGGTATGTTTTCAAGGAACAGCACATTTGGTGGCCTTGTTGGAGGTGTCCCTATGGGAAGCGGAGGAGGCAGCCGGAATTCGAGAATGAGTGGGTTTGATGGTGCCATGCAAGGACAAAGCGATGGCATCCGCTTGGACCCCACGCTGATCGAATTCAAGACTTCGAAAAACGTAGATCGCATTCGAGACCTATGAATTCCTTTCTTCCTTCCCTCTTTCTGTTTCTCCTGCATCCCTTTATAAACTTGAACTTGCCTTGGCGTTGAACCAAGAAAAGATATGCCCAGTTGCATGCCCCATTATAGGCGAGAGAGCGATCTAAGGGCAATCTCACAAGTGAAGCCACCGTATCTGGAGCATGCAACACCTTGTTTCCTGGTGGGCCGTCTTAAATAATTCCACGCCAAGAAAGACCATCCAGTGTGCGTCTCTTCCGCAGCTTCCAATATGAAAACATTCAGAGATTCAAGCGTGGTGATGACAGGACAACTGGGCATTAGCGGAACTCAGCTGCAAGATTCATGACTGTGAGCAACAAAGCAGGAATTATCAACAATCCAGCAAGCAATGATTTGCTTGCTTATTTAAGTGCCAATCGGGAGGATATGCAGTATGGGGGAAGACTACCTTCAGCTGATCAGAGAGCAGGAGCCAATCTTGCCATTACCATTCCCTGGGAATAAGTGGCCAAGAAAGTGGGCCGGGCCAGTTTGCAATCTATCACTGACGTTCACCCAACAATGTTTTCATTGAGATAATTCACTAATCTCGACAGCATCTGAAAACGACCTCACCGAAGCGATGCCGATCCTCTCGATTCCTCATGACTACCAGCCCGCCCCATGAAATCTCCAGCGGATATCAGTAGTCAGTGAAAGGGACAGCGGATTGGGTAATCACATTGAAGTGACAGGGGGCCCAGCGTTAGCAGGAAAATCATAACGTGGAAATGAATGGTGCGCTTATTCATGATTAACTTGCATGCTCTTGGAGCGCGCCATCGCCGTTTTGAATGGGGTTGAAACTGTTACCAAAACCATGTGGCGTTCAGCTCGCCAGAGACGCGATTCCACCACTTCTCCAAACTTTACTCATTACAATATATATACCGTCATTTATTCATCATAGTTACGTTTAGAGACTAGTTGCCGAAGTCGGTGCCTTGCCTCCAGATGCATGGGGAGTGAGTGCTTTCCTTGCGCGATCTTTCGCCGACGCGATCCCAACCACACGTGAATGCAGTATCCGATTATAATCATTAACATGATAGGCATATAGCTGGTTTTTAATTGCATTTGTCTGTCATCCATTTCAGCCGTTGATGCCGCGTTCGGGCTTCCTGCGTCGCTGATTGCCAGAGACTCAAACAAAATGGGTGCGATCAATGACGACGAGCCACACGTAACAAGGCACTTTATGAAGCCATTGTATTCGTCCGTGCCGTCGCAGCATTCGGGATCGCACACACCATCGTTGACACGACTAGAGGGAATGCGCACAAACTCCAATCCGTTCTTTCCAACGCAGAAATATGACCCGTTCGCGCATGCGGATGTGCCGGGTTCGTCGGAGCCGTCTGTGTGTGTGTGTGGGGGGGGCGGGGGGAGGGGGGGGGGGGGTTGAGCAGTGGTCAGTCCCGTCGGACAGTCAGGGGTCGACGCACCTTTGCAGTCACAGAAGTCATCGTTCACTGCCAAAGCAGGAATGGTGTTGCTCCCATCCAGACACTCGAAAGACTCGCTGCCTCTCGTATACTTTTGTTTTTGGGACGGATCGATCCCGCGTAACATTTCCCAAAATACTTCAAAGTTCATGATATTTCGCTCCGCCAACGCGGCGCTGTTGCGATATGGAGAGCCACCGTCCGCACCCAGCGTTCTAAAGAATCCGCTGAATTGGTCGTTCAAACGCAGCGAGAACTGGGCCGTCGTTGGAAAGGTTTGGTATAAAGGATTTGGCGGCACCACTCCTCACGAACAACTGGCAGGTGGCGAGTGGAAAGTCAACGCTCGGTTCTGCATTGGCTGGAGGAGTCAGATGGCTTGATAACGGAGACAGAACTCTTCCGATCGCACCTTGGATTGGCCACTGGTTTCGTGACGTCAAGCTCATCGCATTCAAAGAAAACTCCAAGACTTTCAATTACTCGGGGCATGCTCTAGCGGATCGTTATCATTCGCACGTCGGTGAAGACGATGCTACAGTGGGCCAGTTCCTACTGGATGGTGTAAAGCAACGCAGATTGGATGTCATCAAACACGATGCAGACGGTCGTGCGCTTAATCGAGAGCCAGAATTTTTTGATCCATTCGCGTTTTTAAGCCCTGGAGCACTATCCCTTGCCCAGAAATTCAAACTTGACCCTCTGATCAATATGCCAATGCTTCGCCTGTCGAACGGTCAGCTCATGAGAACGCGCCTTGCAAAAGCACTTGTATTCTCAGATGCCGCGCGTGCAAAGTTCTTGATTCTGGATGAGCCATTCAGTTGAGTCCCAATTGTTTGCTGGGTGCAGGCCATCTTTGACACCAAAAAACCGCCACTGACAGTGGGTTTGGACGTGGCAACACGTTCAGATTTGGCCACCATATTGGGCGAAATTGCTCGTGATCCACATGCGCCTAACTTGATGCTTCTGTTGAGGTCTCAAGATACATTGCCGGATTGGATCTCACACGTCTTGGAACTGAATCATATGGATGTAACATTCCAAGGAACAATGCAAGAATATACAAGTCGGCGTCATAGAACGCAGGAAGAATCCGTGAATCAGAAACGTGTGAACCGCCAAACGCCACAAACAGGAAAGTCTCTCGCCGCCCTAAAGAGTGTTACCGTACAAGCCGTTGATGGAGTGAAAGTCCTTGATCAAATTGATTGGACTATAAAGGAAGGAGAGAGGTGGGGACTGACTGGTGCAAACGGATCTGGAAAGACAACACTGCTGTCCATCCTTGTGGGCGACCATCCACAAGCTTATTCAAATGATGTCAACCTATTTGGTCACCAGCGCGGAACGCCTGGAGTCACAATTTGGGACATTAAGGCTCAGATAGGCTTTGTGAGCCCTGAAATGCACTTTCATTTTACAACGAAAGTTCAGAGCGGACTCATCAAGGGTCCCTCCGTGGTTTCCTTGTTTGACGCGGTCGCAACTGGCTTCAATGGCGGCGACAGAGCATGCACACCGGCAACGGAGTTTCAGAGCGGGCTAATCAACAATCTTTTACATGATTTCAAGCTGTGGGAACACCGCGATGAGCCCTTTTTGAGTCTTTCTACGGGAACACAGCGGATGGCACTTATACTTCGTGCTCTCGTCAGTGAGAGGCCACTTTTGATTTTTGATGAGCCTTTCCAAGGAGTAGATGAGGACGGAGTGGCCCAAGTGCATGCGTGGTTGGAGAAGCATCTGCGTCCGGAACAAGCTTTGGTGTTGGTGTCACATCATTCAGAGGAAATGCCAAGCGTGGTGAATAAGAGACTGGAGTTGAATGGCGGGAAAATTGTAAGATGCGAATAATAAGGAGAGTTCCCTCTTGAGAAGGAAGAACCTGAGAAAGAATTGGGTTCGCTAGAAACCACCCCATCATGAAGAGCTTAGTCCATGCCGCCATCTTAACAGCTCTCGTGTCAGCAGAATGCCCTTATCTTGAAATACAGAGACGTGATGTGACGCCGACGCGTCGTTCTGTAAATTGGAGCCCGTTCTACAATCCGAATATGACAGCTCTGGACTGGGCAAACTTGAAGCAAGATATTGCCTACCAAGTTAAGCTTGGGAATGGATCTTGGCTGGTGCGTCAAGCATGGGCTGATGTGAGTCGCAGGCGCCATGGCGCGACTTGTCTGAACCTGTCAAAACAAAACAGGCAGGAACGTGGAACATGAATGACGGAAGTGGAGGCCCACATGCTCAAAAGCAAATAGCACATCCAGGTAAAGACTTCAATATGCTTAGTCGGGAAACTAATTGTGTGGGGTGCATACCAGATCCCATCATCACTTCGTTGAAACAAAAATACCCGGGTGTGTCAAAAGCAGATATAATTTCTTTCGCGGGTGCAGTCTCCATATCAGGAATGGGGGGACCCACCATCCGCTGGCGTCCTGGTCGTAACGATGCTGTGGACCAGTTGGATGCACCGTTCCCCGATGGTGTTATCCCGAATGGAACAGCCAACCCAGACATTCTTCGTTATGCTTTTTTGAACCGAATGGGCTTCAAGAATGACAGGGATATTGTTGCTTTGCTGGGGGCGCATAACCTTGGGAACTGCCACCTTGCTGTCTCGGGATACGCGGGTCCATGGACCACGACCCCCAACCAGCTTACCAACGAATACTATACTCTTCTCGTCCAGAATTTTACCTTCCACACTCAGATTGTATCATACAAAAACACATCAAGAATGCAATGGATTGACAACATTGGCCGAATGATGTTGCCATCAGACATGGCGTTGACACAAGATTCCAGCTTCTTGAGTATCGTACAACAGTACGCTACCAATAAGGGACAGTTTTTTGGAGACTTTGCGACATCATTTGCGCATGTTTTGGAGTTAGGAGTGTCTGAGGGATTGTTGGACGCCGTTGACACAAATGCCACAGTTGCAGTCTTACAAGCACCCACAAACTCAACCTGTTGTGAGTTTAGTAGTGGTTTTATGAGCATGAAGCTAACGCGAGACATAAGACCCAACCGGACCCACTCCATGGATTTGTGTGAACTCTATGCCTGCCGGAGATGGTCAGAACACCATTTTCACAGTTCATGCATTATATCCTGGCTGGGCTGCTATTGGCGTGGGCTCTGACAGCATGGATAATGGCGACGTTATAATTGGTTGGCTGAATTCTTCTGGTCAGGCTTGGACGAATTCCCTTTACACGACGAAGCATGCTGTGCAAGTCAACCCCTCCACGACTTGGAGACAAATCCCTTTACAAGAGTCCAAACCATCTTGGTCTCAAATTTCTTTCTCAGCCATTCACCTCAACGTGGTTGCGCCTGATTCAGGAATCAGGGGAAATTCGTTGAACGGTGGCATAGTTGTGGCAGTTTCTAGGTTTGCTCCCACAGGAAACATTGATCAGCTCAATGGAGTCACACAGTTTTACCAACATGACGCTTCTCATATCCTTTCATATGCAACCCCCGATCGAGTTGGCGTCCCCACCAGTACTTTCGTAGTGGCGGTGGTGGTTCCAATCTGCACTATTGTCCTTAGTGTTTTGGCTTTCATTTATCGCAAGAAAGTCTTCGCAAGCTGTGTCGGTGCACACGGCGCAGCCAACGATAATGAGTTTGCTCCTGCCGATATGAATGCTACAGCACTCAACTTATCCAATGCGAAACCTGTTCCTCATCTTGTATCGTCTAACACGTCTGCCCAAACCCTGTCCCATGCTGAAATAGAACTTGCTGCTGCAACATCGTCACCGTTTGGCCCTCAATTCAACTTTCCCGCTCCACTTCGCAATCATTCACTTATACCAACGGAAATTATTGCCAGCCCAGCTCGCAATCCGTCCATGGCAATCTGTAATTCACTTCCGAATTCTGTCCCGCAACCTCAATACTTTCAGCCTTCGTACGGACTGCAAAACCAGTCCATGGTTTCCCAATATTCCCAGATTGCTCCACAGCTCCAACAGCAAGTATATGAGTCCCCACAGCCTCAGTATTCGCAAATCAATGCTGGGTACATTCCTCAGTCTGCATACGTTACACCGCCTTTTCAAAGCGCCATGACTGCAGCACCGCCCCCTACCTACGCCGCCATGAGTAGCGCTACGGCTTCTGCAGCTCCCAGGGGGGGTATGACGATGCAGTCATTTGCGTCGCGCAAGACGGTGACAAAGCCCTCAGAGGTAGAGATTTTTGGACCTATTTCGGCAAGTGGCAGGATGTTGAATGTGAATGCTGCACAACCTGCCAATGAAAAGGTCGGTTTCTTGAGTACTTTGCAGAGTCAGCACACAGAGGAAGAGTTGCAGAAAGAATTTGATAAAAAGGTGGAAGCTGTATTGCAGGGCGATATTGTTGTGTCAGAGGATTTTAAGAATTGGGGCGAGCATGAAGTTGCCGCTTATCTTCAACTTGAAGGAGCTGCGCATGAAAGAACGTTAAGACTTTGTAGAGGTGACGGTTATCTTTCAAGTTACCACGGCTTGTTTCTAACGATACAGTCTTCATGGAACAGTGAATAACATCAAAGGATCGGTGTTGAAAGAATCTAGCATTGAAGAGCTGTTTGCAGTATTGGAAATCACCTCATTTGGTCTGAAGAAGCTTTTTGTCAAGGCAATGAAGAAGTTGGGATTTGAACTGCCAGAAGACTTGCCCGGATACCATTGAATCATGTCACCCCATCACTGATTTTCAATTTACATAGTCTCCACTGCAGCCTCTAATTAAAAGATTCACCTTGTTTGTGCAAATGGTCACAGGCATGAAAAAAATATTAGAATATAAGTTATGTCCGAATCAAAGTATGGCGGAGAGCCATCAATTATTTTGATGTCACACACGTGCCCGATATCTGCGACATGTTTTTCCCTCTATCATCACCAGACACGGCCAAAGTGCGGAAGCAAGCATCTTCCTACTGTCGCACCTGTTGACCCTGTTGCCCTCTTCCTTTACCTAGCAAAGCAAGCTTTGACACAGGACTGAAGTGGCTTGGTTTTGGAAGAATTGGCTCTGAAAGGCACTGGAAACAGTGGAGTGCTTTGGTTGATGATGATGGAAACCAGTGTGCTCCCAACCAAGAATTCACTTCATCCTCAGTGCATTCAACCAGTTGGTGGTGCTATACTGTATGGGTTGGCATTCCTTCAGCAGTGGGAATCATTAATGTCCAAGCCATTTTTCCTCAGGTCCCTCAAATTCAAAATGAATATGTTCCCACAATCTGGAAATCCAGACCAGCCAGATTCCACTTGCTTGGAATGAACAAATCAATGTGGGTGGTGATTATGTATACTCTTTTAACAAGGAAATTGAAGAAGAGTTAAACAGTACCAGATTTCTACTTTGATGATGAAATTGAACAAAAGCAAGTGACCTTCATTTTGAAAGCATGTAGAAGCTTGCACATTCTCTTCTACCCCTCTCTTTTTTCTTTTACAAATCACAGGATATAATTGAAAGCATGTAATTAGTGCCATTGCAAAGATGAAAGAATCAGAACAAGTTGAACAATAATGCCCAGTTTGTTTCAACTTCCCAACTTACAATGCATATTCTCTACTGAATTTTTTTCTTTCATGTTCAATTTGCAATCACACAGATTCTTGATTTTCTTTCACATCTCTTGTTTCTTTGAACACCCAAGTAATGAGTTTCCTTCTCATATTTTCAGTTTGAAATCTTGTATTAACGATGAGCATTACAAGTCATTGGTCTCTACTCAAAACAACTGATAATCTGGAACACACAGCATAACAGGGTTAGTGGGAATGAATGTGCAGATGTGTGCTTAAATTTATTCCTGTTTATTGAAATGAAGGAAAAAGTTGTGTTTTTGGCATTCCTGTTTCAATCTGACAATTTTGCCATGCCTCAAAATGTCAGCATTGTTTATACGTGGAAAACCAAGCAGGAGGCCTCTCTTTCCAATGAGGGTGTTGAATGTGAATGACTGGCTCAATAAGGCTATGGTTTGACAGTCTCAAACCAAGGATAATTCACAGGTAGTGCATTGAAGTGTAATATTTATAAATAAGCATAAGTTAACCATGAAAAAAATCATCACAATTGCGTGATAAATTTCTCATTAGTGGCATCAGTTGTAAGTGAGTGAGTCTATGCTGCATCAGTAGCTGACACACTGACTGGGTGGGTACATTCAATCAGATGTCGTAGGATATCTTATTTTTATTCTATTTTAATGATTGGTATGTAAACAAACCCCCTGGTGTTGCGCCCCACCCTCTTCCCTAATGGGAAAGTAAACTACTGATTTAAATTGTCACACTCTCCACTGCGGCATCTAATAGAAATATCATACTTTGAAACTTTGAAAAGATGACCGAAAACGATCACAGCTGTGAACAAAACAATGAACCAGTCAGAGTGTGTAAGAAAGTTTTGGTAAACAACTTTCAAAAAACTTATTTTCTTGTTGAAGATTATAAACTAAATGAAGTGTATTGTTCCATCCACAAGTGTTAGATCCAAATACCTCAAATCACTCCCAAAGGGAACTATTTACAGAGACCCGCGCAATAATCACATCTATAAAGTGGATGAAAAAAATATTAATTCCACACTATCAAAGGTGGGTGTTCCATATTTTTGGTTCGGAGACAGCTATTACAATTGACGTGCCCGAGAAACCTACCGAGATTGTTTGTCATCACATGATCTCTTTGATGTCATCACCATAATAAAGTTGGTTACGTTTGCTGCGAACGGACACATGAGCCACTTCGAATCGACTTTCTTCAGCAACACAACACCATGATCAACCATCATCACTGTGTCTCTATCCACTCCATCCAATTCCAAACCATGGGAATTAGATTGAAATTCATCATCCTGTTTGATAACACTTGCTGTCCATTTTTGAACATAGTGGATTTGTATGGATGATATTGAAATCATCTTATTGCAGAATCAAGATGATCATTTAAATTCCAACAGAGAGCTTTCAACTTACAATTCTTATTGGGACACAATTCCATGATTTCTTGAAGTTTCTTCTCAAGCTGTTTGTTGTTGAACAAGCTGCTTGCCTTACACAATGGGCAAATGTTTCGAATTGATGAATACATTTGCTACACACAAAATGGTTGCCACCATTAGCACAATGAATGGTTGGTACACACAGCAAGTCAAGTCTGATTGCTTTGTGCCAACCATATGACTGAGTGATTATTCCATTTTGTTGTTTACATTTAAACAAATAAAATAGTTTTGTGAATTACGCTGCTTTTTTTCTGTACACACATTTGACCGACGCTCTTCAAGCCCTTATGCTCCAGCTTCAAAGCTATGAAGGAAATCGAGTTTGTACCAAGGAAGAATGTTATCCCATTATTAATTAGCACACTGGTATTGCCAAGAGCACTTTTTGTAGTTATGTCAGTTCTTCACGCTTCTTTGACAAAGGCAAGCAAATCAAGCCTCAATATGGAGCTGGTTTAGTTAGCAAGATACTAATCTGCAATCAACTGATTTCACTTGAATACGTGATTGGCAGCAAAGTTTGGATGCCTCAGATGGTCAGATGAAATGAGTTTGGATTGCGATGATACTTCCAGCCAGATTTCAGAATCAGAAACGGATATTTCAGCTTTATATAAATGAGTAAAAAAGGTAGGTTTTTCAACTTGACATTTCAACTCAACAACAGCGAACAAGTCTAATATTTTTCAGTAAATCAAATGCGAAATGTCCTAAATAACAAATAACAAAGAATCCAATGCTAGAAGCTCCTCACTTGAATCACAACCACCACCCTTGTTCCCAGCACGAACGGCGAGCAACAAAACTATTTGTCAAAACCAACACATCAGTTTCACATTTGGAGCTCTTGTTGTCAACGCTCGTAAGATGAGATAAAGAGGCAGTGCGTTGACTTGATATGATTCAGTCTTGAGCAGGAAACGATTCACAGTTGAAAGCATTCTGTCTGGGGGTAAACCTTGGAGGTCTCCATCGAAATCTTTGTTGTCCAACGAGTGCGTTATCACAGTTTATTTGAGGAAAGAGACGGAGGTGAAAGAAATGACGCTGAATTTCGTCTCCGACCTCCATGTCAAGTACATCCAAGAACTAGACACCGTAAGGATCCGTGCGCATTGAATGCATTTTTGCGCCAGTGATGATTCATACGAACTACAGAAGAAGGACTCGTTCGAGTACTGGGCTGGGGAGCACCTGCGCCTGAATGGGGTGTACTGGGGTCTCACCGCGCTGCATCTTCTCGGCCGCGGCGATGCACTCGAACGTAACGCTGTTGTGGAATACGTGCTGTCGTGTCAGCACGCGAACGGTGCGCCGTCGACAAGCTCCATGCACATGTACTAACAAACTCACGTAACAGGCGCATTCGGTGGCCATGTCGGCCACGATCCACACTTGCTATACACGCTCAGTGCAGTGCAGATTCTCGCAACGCTCGATGCATTAGACAGGATTACGAAACACCAGATCGCCACCTGTTGGTGTCCTCATTTCTTCCTTCGCGCTGGAACGAACGCTAATTTCTGCACCCACTATCAATTTCCTCGTATATCTCACGTATCAATGTCTGCGCATCTGTATGTACCCCTCAACCGCAGACGTCGCGTCACTCCAACAGCAAGACGGCTCTTTCGCCGGAGACGAATACAGCGAAATCGATACACGCTTCTCATACTGTGCCATATCATGCCTCAGCTTGCTCGGATGTTTGTCATCAAAATACATTGATGTGGACAAAGCTACTTTATTTCTGCACTCATGCACAAACTTCGACGGGGGCTATGGCTCAGTTCCTGGAGCTGAGAGTCACTCTGGACAGATTTTTTGCTGCGTTGGTGCTTTGGCCATCTTGGTGCGTTCGTTACCAAACTCGTGAAAGGAAGATGATGAACGTTCGAAACAGAACCGATTGGATCTCGTAGAGACTGACAAACTCGGCTGGTGGCTTGCGGAGCGTCAGCTCAAGAATGGTGGACTTAATGGACGCCCCGAGAAACTCGAAGACGTTTGCTACTCGTGGTGGGTCCTTTCATGCTTGTCTATTTTGGACAGGATCCACTGGATAAACAAGGACAAACTGGTTGATTTCATTTTGAATGCGCAAGATACTGAGACGGGTGGAATCGCGGATCGTCCGGGTGATGTAGCGGACGTATTTCACACTCTCTTCGGAGTTGCAGGCCTGTCTCTGTTGGGTTATCCGGGGTTGGACGCGGTCGATCCAAGATATTGCATGCCTGTAAAAGTATTGCAGCGGTTGGGGCTTTCGGAACTTTGAACAAGCTTCATTTGATTTCACAGAATGAATTACAATTCTCCTTCCTCTTTTTCTCCTTGAGAAACAGAATTGACACGGTCACGATCGGATTCATCCTCAGACTTTGCTGAACGCTGGAAATATAGTTCAGAATGTTGCATACAACTACTTTTACGCTCACCCTTTTCTTGTGCCGTTTCCCATCATCTTCTCCACGACTGCGGTGGTCCCTGTCCCTGTCCCTGTCTCTGTCCCTCTCTCTATCGCGATCACTCTTGGACTTCCGCTTTTTCGAAGACCGGTCATTATCATCATCCTCAGAGCTGGAAGATCCACTGTCTTGCTCCTTTTCCTACAGAATGGAATTGAATGGAATTTTTATCAGTCAGTGTTGTAAATCGTGAGAAAAGCCTGTTTCAACCCACCTTCAGTCGTCGAAGGAACTTGTCGAAGACAAGAACACGTTGATCCTCATCCAAGTCAACGTACTCTTCCGTTCCTTTCACGAGCGTGCGCACTTTCTCCCACGTGTCTGCGCTAGTAATGCGCGGATTCAAGTGTTTCAACATCGACTTAAATGCATCCATGCGCTTCTTTGTCTTTTTTTCTTTTCGCCGATGCTCTTCCTCTTTTTGCCTATTGACGGCCTTAATCATTTGCTGCGTGGAGTTTTAGATTTGATTGAAAATTGGAGGAGGAACCTGGTCACAAACCTCATCAAACACCGTCTTCAGCGAGTAGTGATCAATCCGATCTCTTGGACCCCGATAATTTCTGCGCACATCCTGCTCAAAGTCGCCAAATACGGTTTGTACACTTACAGAGAGACCAGCCGCCTGGACCAGAATCAGTTACTTCTACTACGAACAACATTGCTCAAGTAGATACTCACGCGTACGGTATCCATAATTTCTCTTTTGATGGGCAAAAACTTGTCTTCAAGCGCCACAATCGTGTCCCAAAACAGTTCAAGAGGTGTACTGCCAGACTGGCCTAACATGGTCAAAAATGTGGGCTGCTCTCGAAAATACGGCACAACTTCCTTCCACTTGGAGTTCATAGTCAAGACGTTGTCAGCAATGAGACGCTCAAGTATTGCCCGAAATTCGTCGCGATTTTGGCGTTCAACCCGGCGCTCCTGCGCTTTCTCTTTATCCAATTCCGTGTAAAAAGCAGATTCCAGATTCTTCATGTGGTCTTCGAATGTTACAAGAATGTCAATCGCCTCCATGGAGTGTAATGGATTTACGCTGTTGGGGGAAGGAGGAAGAAAGTCTGGATGCGATGCCCAAAGATTTTGAGCATCGCTCCAAGTTGTGGTGACGGTGATACTGGGCGTCGTTTTAAGAATATGTTTGAAGCGCTCCACGTTTTCCTTGCGGAGGGCACGTTTGTCTTCCTGTTAGGATGGTCATAAGGAGAATTTTTCAATCACACAAAAACAGGAAACGCACCGCTTCTTTTCTCCGAAACTCATTCATAAACTCTTCAAATAGTTGGACGCGACGATTGGCTTCAATAGTCAGAAAGACAGGGTCCTCTGCAAACCGTTCAGAGAACTTTTTGTATCGCAAAAGCGAATTCAAATCGCTTCCTAGTTGTCCTAACAGTCCGTAAAGACTTTCTCGTTCAAAGTTCTGCTTCTCCTCCTCAGCCTCCTTCAGCTTCTTCCGTTTTTCGTCCACGTAAGATTGAAAAGCCACTTTTCTCTCAGATAGAGTCTTCAATGATCGGTACATGGGCTTGTTGATAACGTGCCGCATAGTTTGGTCCCAGGTCCAATCCAGTCCGACACCCTGTCGTATGAATGAGTTGAGACAGCGCGAGTAAGAACGGAATATATAGAATCTACGGACAGATACTTCGAGCATTTCCTTAAATGCAGCCTCGGCATCCTCTTTAGTTTCAAAGTTCATTTGCGCCGCTGAAACAGTTGATGCCACGGGAACTAGCGGGAGAGACGGCTCCTGCGCATTGGGAGCGATGATTTCGTGCGTATCGATGATGGCTTGATATTCCGCGGGCACTTTCCACACGGTCTCGCGGGTGACTGAAAAGGACATCAGTGATGAACGCGCGCATAGACCAACGAACCCGTGTTGCTGTAGTACTTGCGGCCGTCCTCAGTTTTGTATTCCTTCCATGGACACGCCGCGAGCGCGCGCTACGTGGTGTGGGTGAGTTGAGCGAACACGGCAAAGCATTTCACAACACGTACCTCGAGCGGCGTTTTGAGCTCGTCAGGCTTCTCCCACGTGCTCTGCTGTGTCACTTTGTTGTAGTAGTAGACTTTGCCGTCCGGTTTCGTGTGCGAGATCCAGTCAGGCCCGCCGCCCGTCTGTTAGCAAAAGCGTGAGTGCTGCGATCCAAGGCATGCACGTGCATTCGCATTCTCTGCTCACGGGTCCAGGCATCGGCATTCCCATCATAGGCATTCCAGGAGGCATGCCGGGCGGCATGCCTGGTACCATCCACGGATTCATTTCCTCCGTTTTTCTTTTTATTCCCCCAATTTTTATTAAAAATTTTTATTTTTCTTCTGCGCTCTGCGACCTAAAACAAGGAAGAAGGAAATTACGTCGGATCGTGCATAATGCGCGGACTTGGCATCAAGGTGGCCGTCAAAGAATCTGGAGAAAGCACTTCCTCCTTATCGCGCAGTGCACGTTCTCTCGCACATTTGGCCGCGGCAACCTCGCCACGCTGGAACCCACCAGGTACGTGTCGACTGAACTCAACCACAGCGACACGCTGACCAACCAGTTTAACCCAGAAATGGATTTGGGGGGACCCACTTATCGAGACAATGTTATGGCTGTTTCGCTCACTCCGAGTTTGAAAGATTTCTATTCGCAGGGGCAACCATATATACAAACCACGGAAAGCATCTTGGCTAAAAAAGTAAGAGAAGGTATCCAACATGACCAGAGTTCACGTTCTCATTCATCAAGTCGCGACGCGTCAACGTCACTACCACGCGTTGATATACCTCCCTCTATAAAGCTTCCTCCTAAGAAAAGAGATTCTTTTTCAGACGACAGTGATGAAAATTATGGTTTGGATGGGGGGGTGGAAAGGACGGGAAATGTTCATGGTCAAATCAAAAGCAACCAAAACAATAAGGAAGATGACAGCAACTTTTCGGACATTTCGGATCTTGATGAAACTCCGACGTCATTAGCGAAACATGCTACTACAAGCAGTACCAGTCATCAACATCTTGCCACGAGTTCGCGCCAACACTCAAGACGCGCCTCAACAATTTCAGATCCAGATTCGCCAGTAACTCCGCAAAGGTCTCGGTCAATCAAACACGAAACTTTATTGCCAGCAACCGCATCTATCATTCAGACAGCCGCTGCACAACTTTTAAAGAGGAGTACCAATACAAATTCGCCTGCCGCTCCAAGCGCGAATCCCATAATTTCATATTTGCCGCATTTTTCAAAAAAGATAACCCCGCCGCGAAGTATGACAATGGCAACATCCACAACCACCCTGAACAAGCACAGTTCCGCTGACGCTTTAACAGCTCCTCATCAAAAGCAAATGAACACATTCCCAATGCATCAGCAACATTCACATTTTATTCAAGACAACATGAGCACGTCTGTTTCCTTGAGACGGACAGAAATTTTGGTGGATGAATTAAAATCAATTAGTTGAGTCTCATACAGCGTTACTCACCTTCTCTAACCATGGTATTTTGTAACTTGGATTCAGTTGAGCAGCAACAGCTTCGTATGGCGGCCTACGGAAAAGTGATTTCACAAGCAGACTCGCGTATACGTGAACACATTGACGAAACAACAGAATCTGAACGCGTGATCTTGAAGAAACTGACGAATGAGAGAGAAAATATGATGAATGACATCAAAGTAGAGCGTCAAGCCCTGAATGAGATGATTGCAGATGCCGTGAAGCAAATCAAGCAGTCAATGCAAATTCAGAAAGAAGTAGAGGAAAGGCAGTGCGAAAAATGCCTCATGCATTTGAATGAAATTGCCCAAGTGAGACGAGAAATGCTGAGTTTGACTGAAAATCTTACAGGATTATCAAGGCAACGTAAGTGTTCCAACATGCCAATCTGATCAGTGATGTTGTATATATAGTTGGTGCAGAATCAGAAACAAATGCAAGCCTTTCTAAATTCCTGCAAGAAGTGCAAACTTTGACCACATACCAATCTGATACCATTCAGACATTGTCCAGGACTTCTTCTGAGCTGGACAAACAACTGAAGCATACAGTGGCATTGTTAGATATTGCAACAAAAGAAAAAAATAGTTTCCACCAACTGGCACAAGAATTGGAAAACAAAGTCATTTTCCTTAACAACATGTTGAGGGACAAGGTGCTGTGGATTGACAACCACTTAAGCATGGTTCAAGATTATAAAGTTGCAATCAATTCATGTCATTTGACTAATAACAAACAGTCATTGGCAGATTACATTCTGCAATGCTGTCAAGAAAGAAAAGGTGAAAACTTCTTTTTAATATCAATTCCTAATCTATTTTAATAGACCTACGGAACCAAATTATTCATGATGACATCACAGCAAAAAAACAGATGAGCCTCATAGAACATTACAAAAGTGAAATTGTGAAGAAAGATAAATTGATTGCAATCACAAGATCCCATTTGGAGGGTAGCATTGAAACTGTAAGTTTTGGATCAGCCAAACTCAACTTTTGAACTTTTTAATAGGCTGATGCATTACAAATTGAACGTGATTATGCCATTACTAAAATCAAGGAGACAGTGTATGAGTGCAAGCACCGTGAAGCATGTTTTCAGAAAGAATTAGAAGCTCAGGAAAAAAAAGTTTTGGAGGTTTTGGAGAGGTAATGTAACTCTCAACAATCATTCAAGTTTCCTAATGCAGTGGAATAGTTCAAATATCAATACAAGAATTGCACGCGAAGGATACAAACTCGAAGGAATCAAGTTCAAAGAGGAAATCATGAGCTTGACAAGGCATAATGCAACCTTGGAGGCTAACCTGAAGGCAGTATCTAAAAGCAAAAAAGACATTGAGAAGGAGCTTATGATCACCCGCAAAAAACTTGATTTCACAAATTCTGCTTTATCAAAAAAGATGGATTTTGTGATGTAGATTCCATTTCCTTTCTTATCAGCAATTTATAACTATATCTACATACGAACACGTTTGAAGGCACCTTCAGCAGAAAAATCATCACTTCCATTCTGCCTTTTGAGCTCTCCTTTTATCTGACTATGTCCTGTACCAACCATTCTTTGGACGTCCAGTTGCAAACCAGAGACTGCTCCAATGGCATGCAAGTATGATTCAAATTGTGCTTTCAATGCCCTGACATGGGTGTTTTGCTCTGAAGTCCAGTTTAGTGCATTGTCTGCTCTGCTTTGGAAGAAAACTGGTGCGCACTGAGCATACAACAAGTCTAACGGGGTGTGGCCAACAGTGTCTTGTCCATTCAAATCTGTCCCTAAATTTTTGAAGGCTATAATTGCAGACACAATATGCTTTGGGTCCATGACTCCTGATATTGACTGCATTTCAGGGTTATGTGTGGATTTTTTCACCTGTGCCAACCAATATCTCACTACACCATGAATTGAATTTTGTTGATTCTGACTGATAAAATTTGTTCTCCTGCCCACAAGGGTCTTCAGATAATCTGTAAGCAAAGATTGCTTTGGTGCAGTATTGAATGCTTCAAAAAGAGGGTGCTTGCCAGAGGAAATTTGTGAGTCAGTCAGAATGCTCAATTCAACTGGTGTCAGTCCATACTTGTTTGGGACATTCCACTTAGTCACATCTGATCCCGTCATCATGGTAATCAAGTTAACCATACTTTGATAATTATGGATCTCTTTCTCTGGTTTTGACTTTGATGTGATTCTTTGGCGACGATACAGTGTAGCAGACATTGCTAGATGGTGAATGGGCAAATTATTGTCTGCATCTAGGATGCTGCAAGCTTCGTGTTTGGTCCGTTCTTGTAGTAATCTTCCATATGATTGAACAATCTGGGCTTCATCACCTTCCCTGACTGCCCAATAAAATGCTTGCACTATGGGATCCTTGTTGATAGTGGTTAAATGACAATTGACGGGTGCCACCGAAACATTGGCCTCATCTTGACAACCATTGCCTTGAGAAGATTCAACTTTAATAAGTGTAGGAGATAGACCTATGATTCTTTTCAGATTTGATTTTTTGAAAGGAAACTTGTATACCTGAAGCCATATTTCCATCTGAAGCACGATTTGATTGGTACAGTTTGATCATCAATCCAAATGCAGCCCCCATCTTTTGCAAGCTTTCACTCAAGTTACTTCGGGCAACCATCAAGTGATGGTTTTGTGGCGCAGACCAGTTGATGACTTCACCATCATCTCCACTTAAGAAAGCAGGACCCGCACACATCATGAGAAGATCCAAGGGTGAATGGTTTCTGGCATCCAACAAATTCAAATCAACCCCTTTCTCCATAAACGTCGAAATCGCAGCGACTACGCTTGCAGCGCGAACAGGCCTGAATTTCAAACCTCCACCCTTTCCCATATTCACACGTTGCTGATTAATGCAGTACGTCAGCCATACTTGAATGGCTCCATGGATTACATTTCTACCAGTAACCGGGTCGATGCAATTGTCCACACGGCAGCCAACGTCCATTAAGCATCTTGTCATTGTAGAGACGATCGAAACCGGTTGTATTGTATCCACTTGGGTCAAAGCAGATTCAGACTTGTCTTTGGCACCCTCTGATAAGGCATCATTGAAAATGGATATTCCCAAGGGTGTCAAAGAAAGACTGCTGAAACTATTCATATCGTTTGCTTGCATACCCCCCTCTTTCACAAGGAGTTCCAGTAACGTTGAAAGGTCTATCTTGGTGTCGTCGTCTTCAAATGCGTCGTCACACCTATGAACCACTTTTGCGGCTGACATGCCAAAAGTATAATCGGCTAGAGCATGCAAAGCGGTATAGCCAGTTTCAGTTGACTGCGACAACATCAGGGTCGGTTTTTCAGGTCCCGACACCGCTTTCAACAATTCTTGAACACGATCCAGCTGTACCTCTTTGATTGCCTCTTGAAGGGTCAAGATCTGAGCAGAGAGTTTGTAAATATCTATGGACGTTGCAGGGATTTTGCTGGCTTCAAATTCAGAGGCCCCTGACGTTGTCTGCGAAGGCGGTGGAGCAAGCTGGCGCATTGATCCTGCACTCAAAATACGTTAAAACTTTGCTCTATGCGTGACTATGGTGGATTTACCTCTCAGCATTGCATGATCGGAGTTTGGAAGTGCAACAGGTAATGAAGGCGGCGAGGCCAGCATGGGAGCTTCGTTGGTGGGAGACATCAAATAGGTGGTAACTGTGGCTGAGCCTTGCAAAAGGGAAGTTTGGAGTGGTTGTGGCTTTGTCATCGCTAAAGTTGAGGAACCAATGCCACCTTCGATTTGGGGCTGACTTGAAATTATATCTGCCAAATCAAGATCAGGAATACACGGAGTCACGATACCTTTTCTCACCTTCTTCTCCTGTCCCGCGTCGACGAGGGTCTCGCCTGACACCCGAAATACCTGCAGCTGCTATGGTTTTGCTATGTTGATGCCTCTCCTTCCACGCGTTGCTCAGGACGAACAAGTCTCCAACAGCCAAAGTGGCTTTAGGGGTGTTTTCAAACACTTCTTGAACCGACAGTTCCGTTCCTGTTCGCAGCCCTAGTTTTTTCAAGAGAGCAATGCATTCACTGAACGGTACTTGCTCGGCATGTACCATTTTCCTCATGTTTTTGGCAAATAGTTCCAACGGAGTAACATTCCCCGAATCAGTTACATAAGAATTCAACTTCCAATCTGAAATCAAGTCTTCGCCCAAGACGGCTGATATAGGCTTCAATGACTGCGATTGTAAATATCGAGCGTACTCTACAGACTTGCGCGCAAGCCAAGAAAACATGCCAAATACAGGGACAATATACGTTCTTAGATCTAGGAATTCATTCGAGTTGGCCTCCAAGCGGCCAATGAAGAAGTGGCCAAGATCGTGTAGTACACCACCTGAATGATGGCCGGCTACGACTATGCCCTTCCAGTAATTGAAACCTGGGAGAACAAGACCGTTTGTTATTTCGGTGAATCTCGTAATCATGCCTTTGATGACGGGGCTATCAAGAATTGCGGTACATTCATCCTCGCTTAAGCTTGTTGCGCCTCCGGAATTTCTGCAAACAAATTGAATGCGGCCCAGAATAGCGTACATCAGGGGCGTCATCCGATATTTGTTGGGTATCGTCATAAGCAACGCGACATCGTCGCGTTTCAAGGCCAGTTGAAACATATCCCATGCAGGCCGAGGTGTTTCGCCACTTTCATTATTGTACCAAAGTGTTTTCACAATGCTGTGCAAGGCATTATTCCCGTCATTGTCGAGCTTATCCCAACGTGCGCCCAGCTCCTCAAGCTTGAGTATGAATTCAAGATCTGCATGCGCAATCAAGATGTGCAATAGTGGCATCTCCAATCCTTCTTTTTGCTTTACTACGAGATTCACATCATACGGTTTTCCAGAGGCTTCATCGCCCAAAACAAGGTTCAAAATATCTGCGACGGGGCACCCACAGACTCTCAGGAGCGCCGGAAGGTCAAGTATAGTCTTAATGAGAGTTTCACGAAAAGCTGGCTGGGCAATAAAGAATTTCAAAGTCGCCCACAGCCCTGGCTGTACCGCGTTTTTCCTTTTAGATAAGGGCACCGTTGCCAACTGATCTTTGTACAATTGACGCAAAGCCTGATCGAACAGTATAATAGCTCGCGAAATATATTGGGGGCGACATTGAGGTTTGACTTTCTTCCTGAAAATGATGGGGAGAGCTGACTTCGCAAATAGGCATGCCAATTCAGCTGGGTAGATTTTGAAATTTTGAGGAGCAGAATTGTTGGAATTGCTCCCTATTGAGCTATTGTTGCTGCCAGAACTACCAGTACTTCGCCGGGTGGGATAAAATATGAAGGGTTCGTCCACATCCACTCCGACTTCCTCAATCAAGAATTTTGCATTGCTAGCCACGTTGTTAGATTCGTTTTGAAATAATGTGAAATGTAGTAGGTTTCCAGAGTAAGGAGTCGCTTCTTTTTCTTTGCAATGGAGGAGCACTTGCTGTCCATCTACGTCCCCCAAATAGAGTAGTCTCCCGAGTTCACTTTCAAGAAGCCTATCTAAGCTCGATTTTTCTTTCCTAACAATGTACTTCCACTCTTTCAAATGTTCAAACGACACGAGGGGTGCTGCATTCGAGGACCACTTCCAGCTTTGTAAGATCTCAGCAGCATTGTATTTGTGGAAAAAATTACCCAGTATTGAAGGAGACATTGCAAGGTCGGTTCTGACGTTCGAATTTCGCGCGGAATGTTGGGAGTCAAACCATGGAAAGAGTTCTTTGTTTCCCGCGAAGACAACTTCCATGAATGGATACTTTGGAGCATTTTCCTTATCTAAATCAGGATAATGCTGGATGAAAGCATTGAGCAAGTTACAAAGTTTTGCAGAAAATTTCCGGTCAAATCTGCCGGGTGGCGCATGCTTGAAACGGGTTGCCAACAGGCCCAAGAAATTCAAGTCCTTAGTCTTGCTCGTGATGTCTTTGGCTTTCCACAGTTGTGGCGCTACTTGCGCCCGGGCTTTAAAAGTTTCTGTAATTTCGTCCATTGGATCAGGCCAGCAATGCTCAATCAAATACATGGAAAGTGCCGGTAAATCTACTGTAGCACCCATCTGAACCAATTGCGCAGCTTGCGCAGGTAGATTGTGTTTTAGGGCAAGAGTGAAAGCCGTAAGCTTTCCATAGTCGCGAATGTACGCACAATCTTCAAAGCGCGTGTCAACATTTCTGGATTCTTCCCTTCTCTGCGGTGGAGACGTGTATCGAATGGGAGAAGATAGAAAGGATGCGACCATCGTATTCTTGGCCGTGGCGCTGCCTAATGCAACAACATCCGATGCCGTGAGTAATTCCTGAAGTAAATCCGGATATGCAAATAATAGATGTGAAATATTGAGCTTGACGCGTGACACTGGATCGGGAGAGGGAATGGTGTGGACGAGCGAGACTAGCAAGAGGTTGGAGCTGTCGCCAGCAGTCGCAGGTGCGCTAGTGAGCGCTAATAGCTTTGTGTAATTGTCAAAGTGCATCTCTATATTACTTGTGAGCGGAAGCGGCATGGTTGGAGCAGCGACGCTTCGCTTGTCGACGTAGCGACCAAACAGCACCAAAACGTCCCGAAGCCCATGCGTGTTCGATACGATCTTGCGCAGTGTATCCGCACTTACCGCCTAAATTTGTTGGGAGAGTGCGAGTGCTGAGTCATCGATCCGAGAGTGCGAAAGTTGTACGCACCAGTGAGTCGTCGCGAGTTTCTCCGCCATTCAGAGTGAAGACCGCGTCCCGGGCATGCAGTTGTCGGCGAAATACGGTCGTCTGCCGCCGCCGTTTGTGTCTCGCACCGACCCACTCCATTCTTTCTGTGCCGAAAACAGCAGGCAATGCAGCCGTGCATGTCGCCCTGACGACGTCACCGAAGATTCAATCAGGGCAATGGCGGAACTTGCTGCGCTGATCGTAGGGACCGCGCGTGGCATTGGTGCGCGGGGTGGACGCAACGTTGACGGATTCTCGTCATCGCTGTCCGTGGTGCACACCAACGGGAAGCGGTACACCCCCCTCGCTCCCTTCGTCGTTGATTTACGCTTCACTCTCCGCAGACCAATTGGCCCTCTTCTCTATCCCTGTCGACCGACGGAGACTCCGAGACAGTGTCAGATGGTCGCGTATGTCAGAGACCCGCTCGCAGTGCATGCGGACCTCTACTTTGAACTATCAGTGGAGTGGAGAGAGATACTCAACTCATCTTGTACGTTGGTCCATGGCTTCATGGATGGCCTCCCTCTCGCATGGGACGTATCCCATCAAAACCACCAACCGCACCATCACCTGAAATATTCGGCCCATTACGCCGAGTAATCTCTCACCCCAACTGTCCCCTGCTGCACAGGAATACCTAAGGAATTTGGGTGTGGGTTGGAACAGCCGAATACCCTCCCTCCTTGCACCACTTTTCGCATCGTTGTCCCCTCTCACCCACACCACCCCTTGCTTCTCCCCTCTTCCAACTCCATGACAAAAGAAGTATACGATCAGAATAAAACCAACAAATACCCACTTTCATTGAGGTACACGTCCATGCATACTGGGCCATTATTTTACTTCGATGGATTCAAACTGAGGGAGAAGCACAAGTACCCAAGGAAACATTGCCAACGCACATTAGATTCACTGAAGAAGGCCTTCAATGCCAAAGCTTCCGGGCATGGCGTGGTCAAGGATACGGGACTCAAATGAAAGACTCATAGCCATGCTTGGAGGAAGAGCAGAACATTGGAAACGCAGGCATTGGCGAAGCAGATGGAACCATTTGACTGGCAAGCCGTTAGGAGGCCGCATTCAATGTCAAGATTACCTTCAACACGAAGACATCCAGGATGGGTATTTGAATGGCAAACTACTGTATTCCTGTCATCGTCGATTGGATGTTGCGACTCACTACAAGAAATGGCAGTCAAGGAGACATTTGTACGGCACAATTTATTTATTAAATATTGTCTTTATTTTTTATATTAATTAAATTCATATTATTTATAAAGTATAACTTATACTAACATATTTCAAGTGAATGACCTGTTGATTTACGTAGCAGACAATCACTCTTAGAATGCGCAAATGGTGGCCCACCCGGATGTGCATTTACCAATATGGCTACGCTACCAGCAGCAAGAAGCAATATGGATCCAGAATAGTTATCAAAACATATTGTAATATTCAACGCTGCGTGTTTTAGTAATTTTGGTAGATCTCTCCGAGGTGTCAGAATGCACAAGAATCCATGTAAGGAGAGAGAAAGTCATGAAAAACAGACGACCCGAACAACCTTATTTGCCACGATCAAAGACCGTAAGGTTGCGTGGTTCAGGATGTACGCGTGGCAGCTTCAGTTGTCAAAATAGTTGCGCAGGAACCGGATTTTTATCAAGTACCTACCCTCCTCCCCGCGCCCCGTCCTCTTCCCTCACGGGAAATACACCACTGATTTGAAATTTTCACACTCTCCACTGCGGCGTCTAATAAAAAATATGGTACTTTGAATAAAGACCGAAATGGCTGTTCACAGCCGTGATCAAAACAATAAACCAATTAAGATCACATCATGCCATAAGAAAATATGAAACGACGAAACACGAAAACTATTATTTTCGTCGAATTTAACGTTTATTTCAAAAAAACTTATTTTATTGTTTAATATTATTAAAACAAATTATGAAGTGTGTTGTTCCTTCCACAAGCGTTCGATCCAAATTCATAAAGACTCTTCCAATGGGGACTGTATACAAAGATCCACGCAACAGCCACATCTATAAAATGGATGAAAAAAAGATTAATTCAACACTGTCTAAGGTAGGTGTTCCTTATTTCGGTTCGGAGGATGCTATAGCAATCGATGTGCCCAAGATGCGTTTGATGTTGGAGAATCCTGTTCGATTCAGCGTCAATCAGTCATTCAAGGAAGAATCAATGAACTCGAAGAAACCATCAGGAGCTTAAAGAGTGAGTCTTTTTCCGATGAATCAAAGCAGCCTTTGCGATCAAAAGAAATAGTGGTCAAGAAGACACTAACGAAATTCGATGAAATAGTGAAGCTGATGGAAGGTCGAGAACGTTTCGAAACTGATCGAGAATAAGCAATTTGTATGTCATGCTGGGTTTTTTCTTATCCTAATGACGCCAAGCAATCTAAACTGTCGGCCGCCCTGCGAGGCACGATAGGCCGCGGCCGTTGACCAATAATGGGTGGGCTCACATCTTTGCTGACTAGGGGTCATGTTGACACTGAGGGCAACCGCTTGTGGGCACTGAGGGCTTGTTGCTAAACTGAGGGGATTTTGGGAATCGCGATTGGGTGATACCGTCGCTTTCCTAAAGTTAATTCGAGTCTAGTTTGGGGTTCCATCATTGCGCTCCGGCGACGTCCCCCCAGGATATCAAAACTCTCTCTTTTGTTGCTGCTGTTTAAAAGGTTGACGAACGCACAAAGAACCGTGCATGGTATGTCAAATGAAAACAACAGTGAGACTCGCAACAATTATAAGTTATACAGTTATCTTTATTCTACCCCCCAAGAGATTAATGAACGCGACAGAGAACCATCTGCGTGGTATATCAATATGATACAAATCACTTCTCTCCTTTTTCCTTACTTTATATTTTGTGATTCACGTGTCTTCTTGTATGTCGTGATTACTTTCATGAAACTCTCTATTCAAGAAATCATTAATGACATGCCGTCCATTCTCCAACATTTGAACATCGCCGTCTTTTTCTTTCCATTTCAAGTCTCGCAAATTTGTCTGGCATTTATAATGCAATTTTGATTCTGATAGTGTCTTGATGTGCTTTGAATAAGCATTTTAAAAGAATGTTACAACACAGTTGGTATTGTCAGTTTGATTCGGATCAATCTTTAAATTGTAGTAGCTGAGAACAGCGCCATACATTCTTTGATCCATAGTGTTGACTTGATTTGCTGGTACTGGATTGATTTCATATTAAATTCTAGTTACAATAGTGTCATATGGCTGACGTTCACAATACCCTCTTGTGATTGTATTTATTCTGCCTTCCACCAAGTTCTCTGGTACATCTCGTAGAATGTAAACTTTGTTGGTGACGTATGGATGATTGTTTTTATAACGAGCGGTATACGTCCTGTAAAGACTGCGTTGACTCGTAACGAAAAATCATCATCAAACCGCCGTTCTTTATCTTTTGGTCCTCCATCTTGTAAATGTTCAACAAGTAGTATACGTCACTGTAAAAATTGCCTTGACTAATAACGCAAACAATGCAGGCAAGTTGTAGTCATCATTATACCTACAATCTTTTATCTTTTTGTCCACTGTCTTGAATCCTTTTTTTCTTAAAACATTGTTTATTATATCCATCCACTCTTTTGCCTCGCAACGTTTGAATTCTTTTGACAAACTTGTTCTTGATGAGAAACCAATTACCACCAATTGATGCTTTATGCTTATGAATTGGTTTTGCTATTATTTTCTGTAACATTTTGTGCTCTTGCCTTGATTTTGGAAGCACGACGCCGTTGATTGATTTCCTTGTCGAAGAGTTCTTTGGAACAACAGCACCTGACCATGTCAATACTTTATCACTTGGTTCAAATAGGGTCACATTTTGATAGAAACTAACCCTTTTTTGGATGGAAACATCTTATTATTCTTTGAAGATAAAATACGTTATTGATTTAAATTCAGTTTTTTTCCTTTTTTCCGTCTCCACGGAAATTCTCGAAGATTCAAATCTATCCAGAAACAATGCCACTGCAAAACAAACTCACACGTGATTTCGTAACCTGGATAAAGGAGATGGCAGCTTTAGCTCTGGGCTAATTTAAGAACCGTATCAAAGTCATCCCAAAGAGCCTGATTCGTAAACTTTCACAAAGCTCGGAACTGTGCCAACACGAAATTTTCAACATGGCCCAGAAAGTAACATATGCGATTATCAGGAAAGTGAAGATAGAACATATGCTGAGCCAACTGCGCAATCTATGCTGCCAACACCAGAAACCTCTCTAGTTAGACAAACGTTCCCGAACCAAGAAGAGGACATTTCTCCAACATTGACCTCAACCAATGTCAATAAAGTAATATCCTCAACTTCGAGTTCACTGACAACGCGATCCGCACGCAATCAGTACGATAACCCAAAATTGTTCTTATAAAAATATGTTTCAGTGGCAACTCGACGATTCCCTCAGATCACGAGCTGGAGACAACTTTTAATACTCCAACATCATGGCAGCTTGATGAATTCCAAGGAACAGAAATACTCAAGATGAAAGTTAAATTGAGTTTACAGATTCGACGAATGTTATGCCACGTTGCGAGTCAAGAATTACACACCGATTTCTATCATTTTCAGATTGACGGAAGATAATCCAACTATATTCAGAGTTTCAGAAAGATGCTCAGCCGAAAGGTTCAGAGAGTTGAATTCTTGCGCTGATCTCCAAACAGAGTTCAAACTGAACAAAACCGCTTTTTACTGTCACCTTCAGTTTCACAGTGAATACCAGAGGTGTAAATAAATTCCGGCAACATTTAAGGATATCTGCTTGCATATCACAGGAATTCAGAAATGGTTCCAAACGGCAGAAGCTAGAAACCTACTTGGCACTGATTATCTGTCTCCAGCGTTTTGGATTGAAATGCCTCATGATATTCAAATTCATAATTATGATTCAATTTCCTACGTTGATCAAGATTTACCTGATTTAAGTCGTAATTACAATTCTGATGATTTGGATTCCTGATGATTCAAATGAAAGATCTTTTTATTGTTACTCAATAATTCATACTTTCCTGGCATCAAAATATTCTCCTTATTCCACATCTTCTTCGCCATCTTCTGGATTCACAATATCTTATGTCTCTGGAATTTGATAAATCTTTCAAGGTACGGACGTACAACCATGACAAGAACTCCGTGAGGCTGAAGATCTAAAGGCATATTGTTCTTGACTTGGTACGCATTAAGACTTTCCTTTGAATGAAACGCAGGAATCGCAAACTTGGCATCGTTGATTCGAACGCCAAGAATAGCCACATCAGATTCTCTGTACCACCCATCTTCATCCCAAATCCTGTAACAGAATGTGTGAATAAATGATGGAGAATATAACAGTGAAACATACCTGTCTCCAGTGACGTCCAATTTCAAACAAATGAGCAATCCCTGATACAAGACAAACAGAGCAGTACTTCGCAATAAGGTGCTTAAAGATAGGTTTTGACCAAGCACGTCAATCCTCACCCTTTCGTTTCAACAAATTCATTTTTTGATTTGTGAATATGACATCCAGCTCAGCATCCGTAAACAAACAAATGCGAAAGATTCCAAAGGGCTTCCATTCTTCATTCGCAGTAATGACATCCATTCCAGACAGAGCGCAATCCAAGACAGCGTCAGCCAATTGTGGATTGTAGTGTGACAGAAGCGACTCCATCAGAAAGACCTGTTGTACTTTTGTAAGCTTATTGAATAGCCTGAAATCAAGATGTCATTAATAAGCAGCCACTAAAAAAAGAAAGTTGAGGTACCGTTGGCAAAACAAACAGCTACAAACAGCCTCCTGCCCAGCTGCAAAATATCCACCTTCAGCCAAACGATCAACTGTTCCCTAAAAATTGAGTGCAACTCAACAATTTGAATAAATGAAAGCAATGCTCACCTGGCTGCCCTGTCCAGCCTTCTTCAAGCCACAATGAGTACACGGAGCTCCGTCACTATTTTCCGAACGTGGTATCAGCAGCACGTGCTGCGTCGTTTCGAGTAGCGCAATTCCCATTCACAACACGACCGTCCAAGGTGACAGTGATAATCAAATCAATGCACTGGTCACCCATCGCACGTCCGAGCTTGTAAACCTGGGCAGAAACAAAGGTTTGTTCCCTTTCTCGAGCTTGGATCAAAATATTGTCAGCAATCAATTCGAAAAATATAGCATTAATTTCAATACAGCCCCCACCTGAATGAAAGAATCAACGCCGAAACAAATCGAAACTTTAAGAAAGATTTTTGTTAAAATATGAATCTGAACGAGAAATGGGAAGTGCTTACCTTTTTTGAGTGTTTATAAACCAAACTCTCCATCAATATGCGTTCTTTTTCACCCAGGTCGCTGACTGATGCTGCCTGAGCTTTAATTTCCCAATGTTTTTTCTCCATTTCTGTTCAAGGCATAGTTAATTAGTAAATTCCACACAATGGCAAGCACTCAATACTAAATTCAAACCTGATGAAAGAGTCCACGTTGAAACAAATTGAAATTATAAGACAGATTTTTGTCAGAATTCAAATCAGAAGGAGAAGTGGGAAGTGCTCACCCTCTGGTTATGAATATAAACTGAACTCTCCAGCATGATACGCTCGCGTTCAGCTGCGTCAAAAGCCTCAGCAGCGCGAACCTGGATTTCTCAATGTTCGATCATATTCTGTTTCAGTTTAATGTCATTAGTAATTCAACATTAATGGCAAGCAATCAATACTAAATACAAACCTAAATGAACAAATCCACGCCAAAACAAATTGAAATTATAAAGAAAGACTTTTGTTAGACTTCGAATTGGAAGGAGATGTGGAAAAATCATACCTTGGGATAGTTCTGTTTAATAAGATGATGTGAAAACCTGAATTATAAATTCAATGCCAAAACAAATCACAATTATAAGAAAGATTATTGTTAGAATACCTATTGGAAGGAGAAGTGGGAAAACTTCCATCTTTGTTGGATCCAGCATTCAATACCACAGAGCCCACAAAACACTAACTTCTCTGGGCCTTAAGTGCATCAATGCATTTGTCAAGCATGATCTGGCTGTTCCAAACCCAGTGCTGTCCCACACAATCTGGCTTGCCACATTTAGACTCATATCCTTCAGTTGCGAACTTTTTGCCTGTGAATTCACAAAGATTGGACAAAGTCGTCTTCCACCCTTTACCCAAATCTTAGGGGAGTTGTCATTTGCAACAAGCTTGCTCATCAAATCAACAATCTGGTATTTTTTTTAGATCTAAACTTGAAACGGTTACCCTATTTCTTTCAGATTTGTTTCTCCGGCGAATACTCTTGAGTGCAGCCAAATCATCCTCATTGACTTCTGTGTCTCCTCGCTCTCTTCATGGGTTTTTAGAAAAGAAAAAAAGGGAGTCAAAAAGCAGAACGCTGCCTTATATAGTTGTTTTGAAAAGAGTCACATGATTTCTTACCTCATTTTCTTGATTGGAAATAATTCATCTGGTTCCTACAGTTCAGGTGTGTCGGTTGTGAACAACCCAAAAATTTATAAAGCTTACTACAAGACCAACACCAGAATCACGCTGAGGATCATCACTCTCAACCGCTATAAAATGATATTAAAGAGTCCATAGGAATAGAGAGCAAAGAATATCGCAGGTTATTGTCCATGACGAAGCACAAATCTGGATGTCGTTTCTCGACGCGCACAACAAAGAACTCGTTTTTCTCATTTTCATTTTCCGCAATTAAATCATCGACAGCGTTGAACTTGACTAGGCGATATTCGGATGCGGGAACAAGGAATCGCGAGTTTGAGCTCGCTTGTTTGACGATCCGCTTGGCTGGGCATGGTCCACCTTGGCCACTGACTGGTTCGCAATCGACGACGTAACCGGCAATCGCGCAATGCTAAGAATAACTCAGCGTCTGTGACCGCATGGAGTTGTGGCTCTTATCATTCTGACGGCGAATCTCCGCGTTCTTCAATTGTAAGCGCTTGTGAGGTAGCCCACGCCTTCCGCTTCGAACTCCTTCTTCTTCTTGCTCAGTTTCGTGTTTCCGGCGTTGTGCGCAAGCCACTCCGTAAGGTGACTGAGTCGTTGATTTTCGCTTGAGGATAGGAGGCTTATTTTCAGTCGAAACACAGTGGAAAAAAATGGTTGTTCACGACTGTGATTGTTAAGTTTCAAAGTATGAAGATTTTTATTAGACGCCGCAGTGGAGAGTGTGAAAATTTCAAAGCAGTGGTGTAATTTCCGGTGAGGGAAGAGGACGCGGCGCGACATCGGGGGGGGTGAAATACTTCTTGTTGTTGGATTAGTTGACTCCATTGTCGCACAGTGAACGGTCCATAGAAAACGCTCGAACCAAACAAACAGGGATAATAACTTCGGCAGCTGAATTTGAAATCCATGGAACTGAAATCGCGGACCCCGATGAATGTGTTCGCTTTTATAGGAGGACATGAAAGATTTAGGTATTTTCTTCAAAATCAATGGTACTCTACCATTTATTAAATAATTTACGATATGCAGTGTCGTTATGGTCAAGACCTTCCTCCCTATGCTCCTTCATCCAAGCAATAGCTTGATCCCGCACGTTCCACAATCCGTGCACCTCACAATGCCGCACAAACAGATGGCAGAATTGCTGAAACTGATTAACCGCGGTGGCATATTGCGCCTTCTTTTTTGCTTCACTCAATCCTCGTGATCGTTGGGACTCAAGAAGCTTCAATTGCAACCGAAAGACTTGCACACTCACGGTCCACAATTCTTTACTTCCTGCTTCGTGCCGAAGGCTTGAGACTTGCTGCAAGCCCTCAGTCGCCAGATCTTGAGTCTGCATCACGACTTCGTGCCTTCGCGTTTCGACATCGAACACGAAGAATTTTCTGGCACGCTGAATGAGTCTATACAAATGAGCAGAGACATTCCCGTGTGGTTTCGGGCCTCGGTCTAAAGAGGCGTCATCGTAGTCCAGCCATTTTGAATCCTCCAACAGTTCGATTTCAACAGAGAAAGTTGCATAACCAGGATATGCGGCAACCACAACTTCCAACAAGCCATCAACTACGATTTTCTCCGTCTCCGCATCAGGCCAGCGACTCGCAAAGAACGGCAAATCTCTCCCCTTCACTAACGAGCTCCTCAACACTTCCTCCAGAGACGATCTCCGAGCAGACTTAGCCAATTCGTCGCGACCTGTCCCCAACGGCATCAAAAGTTCATCCAATGCATTGCCACCATCGGAACCGATGCCCACCTTCTTTTCCCGAATCTCTTCGCGACGCGCTCGCTCCATTCTCAACTCCCGAGTCACCGTTTTCACGTGCGCCCAGAAATGTACTGCATGCCTCCAGCGCACCCCGCCGCGAGAGCGTAAGAGTCCCTGAACAGCGCGAACATGCATGCTCTCGTCAGGAATGCAGCCATCTACGATGGCGTGCAGGTACACTGCTTGAATTTCTTGGGCGTGGTGAAGGGTTGCGCGGTGTGCAATGAGGGCATCATACACGGGGAGAGGAGCAGGTACAAGGGTGCCTGCATTGGCGGAGCTACTTCGCCGGTGGTGGTTTCTAGATGGAGACAAGAGGATCGGAAGGTTGAGGCGGTATGTGCGATACAGTTTGCGCAGTGCATCGTCATAAAGTCCTTTGATGCGCTTCTCTGTGGGGAACAAGGATGTATCGCCTGCTAGGATAGGTGGCGGTGTCGCTGGCGGGAGGCCGACACGCAAATGCGATGGCAAGCCACCGCCTGACCGCGATATGACAGGACGACCAAAAGCATCAACCTTTCCTGCAACATGCCCCAACCGCGAAATCAAGCTCGTGAGGATGTGAAGAGTGGGCTTAATATTCCGAGGAGCTGTCGTCATTTCATTGTATGTTTCCAACGCTGCAGGAATGTTTCCATCCGGGTGTTGCCAGGTTCGCTTGAGGTGGCTGTCAATCAGCATCCTAGGTTACCAAGAAAAACAGGTTATATGATGGGCGTACGACCAAGAAATTTAAGGCACGAACCCGAAAGTGATTGCATCGCTCTCAACATTACTCTGCTTCATGTCTTCTAGCACTTTCGCAGCTTTTCCATATTCACGAACACCAGCATAACATCCGATAAGGGTATTGTAAGCACGTCCATCCAACTCTTCTCCCGAGTTCTCTGACATTTGCCGAATCCACTCTTCAGCCGCATCCATATCCCCCGCCTTCGCATATGCATGCAATACGGCCGTCCACGTCTTTAGGTTTGGGCCACAACCAGCAAATGTGGTTGGAACTGGCCGGGACGCAGTCTCAGGGAAAACTTCGAAGAGAAGGCGGAACCAGCGTAGCGCTTCACCAACGTCTTTTCGGTGAGCGTAGCCGCTGATGATGGCAGTGTAAGTAGGCGCCGTGGGTTGGATTGGTTCGTGGAAGTAGTGCTGTTGCCGTTCGCGTTGATCATGTGTCTGGTTGGTGTCATTGGGCTCGGCGTGAGTCAGTTCGGGTGATTGGACCATTTGCAACTCATATGTTCTCCGGCATTGCATTACGTCTAAGAAATAAATCGCCATTCGCGTGTTTCCAGCGCGCATGAAAGAATCAATAAGGATTGTGTACGTTTGCTCGTCTGGCCCCCATTTGGGTTTATGGTTCTTCTTCTGTGAAACGGTATTCGTGCGTGCGGCAGCAGAAACCAAGGTCCCGGCAAGAATCTCCTCATAAACTCGAACAATAGAATTTAAATCTCCACATTTTGCGTGCAGGTTCAGCAAGGTATTTTGATATCGTATATCAGGCAGACAACGAGATGGCACAAACCAGTCTCGATGTACCTCTGTTGCGCCGACAAAGTCTCCGGCTTGAATGTACGCGTCGAGAAGTATAGTCCAGAACACAACGTCAGGTTGTAGCCCCATGTATACACAGCGATCAAGCAATGTTCTGCACGACTGAAGATCGCCACAAGATGCAAAGCCTTGAAGCAAGTATGTGTAAATTCGAATGTCCGGTTTGATGCCTGAGTGCGATATCATCATGTTGAAAAGTGAAGTCGCGTTTGTCACAGATTCGCGAGTAATCGGTTCAGCATCTAAATAATTGGGGCTGCAATAGCCTCGGATGAGTGTCTGATAGGAGGGAGCGAGGCTTGAATGTGAGATTTCTACGCTCGCGTCGGGCAAGCCATGAACATACGAGACAAATAAATCTTGGATATCTTGCAGAGACCTGTGTGCGGCATGCACAGCAACAAGAGTGTTCACAATCGGGTACATATGATGCGGGGGATGGTCGTTGAAGGCGAGGGCGACTGGGCCACGGACCCAGTCACGAGCCAGGGCGAGACTTCGAGAGAGCGACTCTGAATCAAGACGACAATTCTGTTGGTTTGAGTTGTTTGGAAGCAGCAGGCGTAAGGCCGCAGACACGAGTTGTGTCCAGCCTCGTACGTCGGGCCTCGCCGCTGGTTGGCCGAGGGCAAGGTTTGTAGCGCGTGTTTCAGACGAGAGAGACCGGACCAACGGGTCGACCGGGTCAGGGGAAGTGTCGCGGACAGCCACGGCGAGCAGCGCGTCAACAACGTCCACGGCCGAGCCGAACGACCCCGCATCAAGCTCGTCCGTGAGTAGTCGCGCAATCATCCGCATGTCAATACTCTTCTCCGTCCAACGCAGCGCAGTCAGTCTCGCGAGAAGAGTACCCCGCTGCTCGCCCTCGCCCTGCTTGCGCGCTCCGCTCGATAGCCGTCGCCGCGTCGGCATGCGACAAACTCTACGAGTGCTGTTTACGCGCGCAACTACCGAGAAGGAGGATGCACGCAGGGGACTTGAAAGGCTGGTGCAAGACTGGAGGAGAAGGCGGACGTTCCGGAAACGATCCATTCAGTCACCAAAAAAAGTGTTACACGTGTTATGCAGGCGTACCACAGTCCCTCCAATATCTGTGTCCGGCGGGGGGGTCAAAGTGCTGGTCTCGCGCGCAGTATTCTCCCACATTTCGATGCCCCAACTCAGTTACAACGACCATTGACTTCAGCTTCTCGCGATTCGGCCGTCCGACTCAACCGCCAGCGTTTGGCTCGAAATCCGCGTCGCACTGGTTGCAAGTGCCCGTCACTTCTCATGCTTCACAGTCTTAATCATTCCCGTCAAACGCCGCACAGCTTCATCGTCAGATTGCATGCATTTCGCATTAAAGGCTTATACGCAGATTCTTCCAGCTGGTTTTAGACAGTCTAGGGAAGACAGGACGCTCCCGTGATTCGCGTTGTGGTGTGGTCAATCAACAAGTAAACAGTGCGATGTTCGGTGGTGAACAGGAAGGCCCATGTGGAAAGTGTGCCATTCTGGCAATTCTTGAAGTCTCACGATAGGGGCCGACCAACACGATCCGAGGGCCATTGCTTCTTTCAAGGACGATGAAAGGTCTGCCTCGTTTGGAACAGTTAATAATAAGTAAATAATAATAACCCCTTTTCTGCCTTAAAAACACGTTACTGAATTCTTTCAGGTGATTGAAAAGTTGGCAAAAACAGAGTATGAAGTGTATACCACAAATACGAATAATAGGATTCCGCGTTCTAAAATCTCCCATCCCCTCTGTTTTCTCACGAATGGTTCTTCCCATTGTTTCCTTTTTCACGTGCCGAGGCCCAATCATCTTCATGAGCAAGATTTTGTCAAGATGTAAATCGCGTGGAAGGTGTCCCGTGTGCTCGCTGGTTGAAGCCTCTAAGCCGGTCAAGTATCCTCCACAAAACTTTACCAGAGATGCACTCGCTCCTCAACTCGCACTCCTGCGTGCAGCGGAGTGGTCCGCCTCACCTCGTGGTCCTTCCATTTCTTTGGACGACAAGTCGACAATGTAAAAAAAATTATTTGCGATTGTTTGCCAATCGCATCGCAAACGATGTCTTTGGGCTTCTCGTCCATAGAAACACTTTCTTCTACCGCGTCCGTAGATGCCTCCTCATTGGCGCTCAGTGGGGCTGACGGTTGGAACACGTCTGAGCAATCAACCGAGATCATTGATTTGACCCTGGATGATGACTTTTTGCATGTGGCGAGCCATGGTTTCGGGCTATTTCCGGCTCAACCTTCAGAGGGAAAGCCTGTCTTGATGCAAGATTGTACCCGCATGGACTCTGATACTTCTTTATCGTCCATATCGCCTTCTGATTTCAATTTGGGGTCGAGTTCATTTGATGCGCCCTCGCAGGAAAAGCTTAAACAAGCATTCCAGGTTGTTATTGAATTCTCATGCACCCCCTCTCCGTTTCCTCTCCACAGAATATTGGAAAGAGCTAGCCGGTTATTTTTGGAAGTGTCGTTTCAAATTGTCACGTCAAACTTCCAACAATTTTTTTTTTGTCGCGTTTGACAAACAATTTTCTGACTTTCTGATCCTTTGCTTAGATTATCGGCTCGCTACGTCGAAGACTCGCATACGCGGCGTTCAAGGCACAGCACGGACTAGAAAAAGAGACATTCATAGCGGTGAAACAGTGGACCGAACAGCGTTTTAACGAACTACCTACCTCAGTGAAAAGAAAGGCGTCCGAACGAGCAAGAATGAAGTATGGAATCTGTCTGGACGTGCACGGTCATCCTACCGCCTTTCCCCTGCCGTCACCCACATCGTCGGACGGAACTATCTCAGAGTTGCTGCCGGCCAAACGTGCATACAACCGGAAATCAAAAGTGGGATTAAACTTGCTGAGTGGCACGCTTTCTGGCAAAGTTGTCAAAAAGGGACGGCCAATCAAAGATATCCGGAGTGTCTTGCCACCACTGCAGTCACTCCCGACTGGTGCAGGTCCTATCCAAAAAAAAGTGGGCCAGTTTTCCAATCTATTACAGCCCCGGAATAACATCCATATCGCGGCTAAACAGGAGCAAGGCTCTTTGTCGCTGTCTGAAATGTTTCGGCAACGAATTGTGGCCCGACAGTCTCATGCAGCAAATCAGATGGCACATCGTGTTGAAAACCAGAAAAGTGTGCTTCCACCCATTCGGATTCCTCCACCAGATCAAGCTCGGAATGAACAAGCTGCGTCACGTCACCCTCAAATTCAGTCAACTCGAGTACAGCCTTCGAATATCCAACGGCACACTTCTCAGCTGCAACATGCTGCTGCTTCTCAGTTCCAGCAGCCGCGGCGTATGGTGCAGCAACCACTTCCTTCCACATTCACCGACACTTCTTCAAGTTTAGTTCAGCAACACCGACCGGCCGGCCCGGTTGATCCTACTCAGCAGTACCAATATGCACGACACGGAAGGGCTGCTTTGAATCACGGCATCTATGTCCGCAGTGGATATTCTGGTGATGTTTCACCGCAGCAACCGTGCGGAATCTCCTCGCAAACTCATACAGTAGCCTCACCTGGCCATTCCAGTGGAATTCAGTTTTTGCGATCCCAGCCTCCGTTCACGGCTCGACCTAGCCTTAGCGTGCAGAATCGAAATCAGTCGGGTGTGGTTTCGAATCAGCAGCATAGCCAACGAATGCAGCTGCCTGTTTCCAAGTCCGCTGGTGTCTCACGTCCAATGTACCTCCATCCAACAGGCTTGACACCATCACCACATTACCGAACCCAACCTGGTGCGAATATGAGTTCCTCAGAGCATCATCCACAGCAGCGAGGGCTGGAAATGCCGAATCACCTAAATGGCAGTGTGGTGGGCCTTCATCATCGATTATTGTTTGATCCAGTGTACACCCCTTTGTTTGCGTCCACTCAATCGTCGCCTGCCTCATCTGGTGCGGTACGAGGTGCTTAGTGCCAATTGGAATCTCATCGACCCTATCTGCCGCAGATATGAGAAACAAGATACCGAGCATGCTCATGTTGTCCTATCACAGCATGTGAACTAGTGAAATAAAAGCCCACATTTATGATTTCACGCTGGCGAAAGGAATCCTGGTCACTATCACGTTTGAAGTACAGGAAACTTATGTGGGTTACCAGACGCAGAGGGTTTGGTGCACTTGTTGCTCGTTGTCGATGTTTTCTTTTTCGCGAAAGATGCTTCAGGCGCGACAATGCGCCAGAGCCATGATCCGGCCGAACCACCGAATCAGCACCGCCTCTGGTCTGTCGAGCATGCACATGGTCTCTCACGGCACCAGTCGCCTGCAGCGCCTCTATCCCGAAAGTCGTCTTCCGCGGCTGTTGGCAGCTTCAGGCGCCCGAGTCGCCTTCTCGACAGTAGCACCCAGTCGCGCCGCGCCGGCCCAAACACAAGCGCAGTCGTCGATTGCCTCTGCTCAGAATGCATCCAGCGCGGATGTGTCTGTAACGCCTCTTTCGGCCTCGGAACCGGCACCAGAAGTTTCTTCTCCAGAGGCGACCGTCGACGCCGTCCTGGCCTCGCTCGACGCCCTAGAGCCTCCCATGCGCAGTAATGTTCTGTTGCGCGCTCGAGTTTTGTCTCTCGCCTCGGCGCGTGCCTTATCTCTTGCGTCGACGCCAGAACAACTCCTGCTTTTGAAAGTCTTGGCCGCAGAAGACCTTCGCGCGCATTCTCTCGCGCGCGATGCGCTGCGTAAAGCAAAGGATGCGCTTGCGCGAGTGAATATCGTGGAAGAGGAGGACGTGAATCGCGTTATGGAGGAGAGGACTAAACGGGATGGTCGTGACGGAAGAGCTACTGGGGAGGAAACAAAGCCGGTTCTTTCAGAGGCGCCATTGAACGTTCAGCATTTTGTCAATGACCTGAAGGATATTATCGCGTCGGTCAACGACTGTCATTACCACAAGCGTATTTTGGCAATTATGAATGGACTGAAAGGTCCTTGCGACGTGAATGTTCACAATCATTTGATTCGCTCGCATGCCATTCGTGGCAATGCAGACGTTGCACTAGCATGTGTCAAGGTCATGATGGAGGAACACGATGTGCACCCCAGCATTGAAACATTTGCCTTGATGATCCTGGCGTATGGGTGAGTGCGTTCTAGATTTATTGATCAGAAATTGATAAATGAAACTGCTCCATTTTACAGAAACTCCAAGAATCTTGGTGAAGCCCAGAAGTGGTTTGATGTGTACCGGAACTCGAACGAATCCACCGGGGACGCGCCCTATTGCAGCTTGATCGCCGCATGCGTCATGGCTGGTGACATACCTGCGGCTTTAAACGTCATGTCACATGTGATGGCTGAAGACAGCATTCCGTTGACTGCCGTGCATATGACTGCGTTTCTTCAAGCACTCCTGGATAAACGCGAGTACCAACAAGTTCTTGACTGGTATACACGTCTCTCTGCAGATTCGTCGGGCCAGTTACCCAACGTCACGGACAAAATTCAGGAGATTGTATTCGACGCCGCAGTCAGCCTCCGAAACGAAGAAGTTGCCAACGAGCTGTTTCCGTCTGACTACATCACACGGACACCTAGCTCGTTGGCACTTTCTGAGTACGGTGTCTGGAAGCTTTTGGAACAGAAGGACGACAAGGTCGGGCTTGCGACTTTCGCTGCCATGCGAAATAACAAGCGTCTTGAGGCCCCTCCGCTTCCCAAGTTTCTGGGGACTGTTTTGAGAATATCAGCCGCTCCTTCTTCGTCGCCAGCTAATGCGGATAGTACTCTTGGCGTTGGTCCTTTTGACTCAAGAGTTGATCGCAACATTCAGGTACTCCACTATGCACATGAAAGTGGCTTGCGTTCGTATGTAATTTCTCGTTTCATTGGAACCATGTTGCAAGAGGAGCGGGAGGCGAAACGGGTCGCAAATGCCCTCAAGATTGTGCGCGTCGTTCAAACACACTTCCCAAATCCTGTGAATCTGGAGATCTGCGAGCCTGTTATTGAATTCTTTTTGAAGCAAGGCTCTGCATTGCAGGCTTCAGAGGTGTCCGTGAAAGATTTCGAGTCTCTGTTCAAGCTTGCTCGCAAGGGAAACCAAGTCTTAGCGCTTTTGGCGGACATGGAGGCTCGCGGGTTGCAGGTGACGGTCGACATTTGCAACACTGTTGTGCAAGACTTGAAGAAATTTGGCAATAAGGATGTGTTGTCCGAGTGGATCAAGGCAATGCGCCGGTTGGGCGTTTTGACTGGTCCGCGACTGGAGGGGGAGGTCATGACCTTTGAAGAGCTGCAGCAGATCAACTCTGAGATTTTGTCACTTTTGAAAAAGGGGGAAGTGAATGCTGCTGTTGCATTGAGCGAGAGCGTCTTGTCTGCAAAGTGGGTTCCAGCGATTAATTCGATGGCAGGTGTTATCGACGCATTGTTTCGCACCTCTGGCCGCGCACCGGAGGCACTCGCATTTGCCGATAAGATGATTCGTGCTTCCAAGTCAAAAACGGACGCGAAATTCCGCGAGTTTGTTGTCCGAGATCACGTTTTTCGGGGTTGGATCTCGTTGGGGGAAATTTCGGAGGCCTTCAATGAGGCCTTGCTCATTTTACAAGTTCCAAATCAGCTGCCCAATACTTCAAGTTTGAAGATTCTCAGTGGACAAATCGTGACGCAGCTCACCACTTCCGAGTCTGCAATTTCTGGTCCAGATACCGCCAGATTTGTGACATTTGTGGATAAATGCCTTGCTGCGTTAAAAACAGCGAACTCTGAGAGGTACGGAGGATTGATGTCTGATTTCATATTCATCTTGTGCCGCACCGGCAAACACGAGAGTGCGTTGGAACTGTACAATCACCTCCAAAGTAAGGCTTTGCATGCCCGTCCCTTTGTCCATAAGGAGCTTGTCAGATCCGTCGCGCTCTCGGGAGATCGTGTCAAGGCGATGGAAATACTTGACGATGCCATGGAACTCGTCAGAGAAGGAAGGGATCACCTCCGGCATCGGAAAGGGGATGAAAAGTTCTCCATTCAGGCTTCCTTCTATCAAAACTTTGAAAGCAGCTGGTTTGATCCGATTCTCAGCTTGAGTATTCAGGAAAAAAACTGGATCAATGCGATGAGTGTATGGAGTTTGGTAAAGCAGCGAAATTACCGCATGAACTCCAGCACTGTCCGTTTAATGCTGGAATCACTCATTGAGGCTGGTGATTTGGTTCAAGCCGTGAATTTCTTGGATGAAATGCGCAAGATTGGTGTGTCGCCACCCAACGAATTTTTGGCTGCAATTCTATCCAAGGACAAAGAAGTACTTCTTTCTACAAATATCCAGTTCCTGAGCCAAGCATTGGAAACCATGGGCATGAAAAATGGCAAGTTCGAGATGATTTCTCGAGATCGGCTGGAAGCATTCATCGATCTGCAGCTTGAGAGAGGCGCACCTTTGCACAGTATTCTCCGTTTGAAAGATGGTTTACTGAAAACTTACAGTTAAGTAGTTTCGATGGCGTGGCTTTTCTGCACATCACTCACAGCCTTGTCGCCATTCCAGATTCTCCGTCATCCACGGCGATGGGTAACTCATTGATTCAGGTTTTTGGACATTATGCCAGACTTATCGACGCCCGTGATGTGTTTCTCTCAATGCCGCCTTCATCTGAGGCGCTTCCAAACTCTCGAAACATTGATACTTATTCCTTACTCATGTTTAATGCGGCGAAGAATGGAGAAGAAGCCATTCTTGAGGAGGCCCTTCATCTTCTGGAGGCTGAACCGTTTGGAAGAGAAGACGTGGAAGACATCAAGGCAGGCATTTCTAAAATTAAGCTAAAACTCGGGGAAATCTAATTTTTTTACTGTCTTCTGGTTTTGGGAGAAAAAGAGAAATGAGAATCGGTTTCGTGCGAACCCGTCCCGCCCAAAAAAGTTCGACGGAATGTGGGTGCCACATGGTTCCGCCCCTCGCGCGCACTCGCTCACCAGCATGCAAACTACGTGCATATTCCTGAAATGCAGATAGATGTGCGGTATCGTTGCCTACATCAACTACCTCGTGGAGCGTGACCGTGAATTTGTGCTGAATGCGCTTCTGAACGGGCTCAAGATGCTCGAGTATCGCGGCTACGACTCTGCAGGTTAGTGATCTCGCTTTGTGGATGGTACTTGTCGGCTGGATGGAATCAAGCGCGTCCTGTGTGTCTCTCCACCTGTATTCAAGTCCGACAACGAATTCGACAACAGGGCTTTGTGTAGACGGCGATTCGGCCAGCGAAGTACTCGTCTTTAAAGAGGTGGGAAACATCAAGGCGTTGAGAGACAAGATTGAGGGACAAACGTTCGACCGCAAGCACTTGTTCCCCTCCCATTGCGGCATGGGCCACACTCGTTGGTGCGTGCTACTCCCTTTTTTCAAGCCTAATATCATTCATCTTTTTCTTCCTTCAAGCGTTTTCTAATTTTATCGTGTGAACTCCCAAATGCAGGGCCACGCACGGAATTCCCGCAGAGAGAAACTCGCACCCGCACAGATCGGACCCCAACAATGAATTCCTCGTTGTTCACAACGGAATTATTACAAATTCGAAGGAGCTGCGTCAGCTTCTTGAAAAGTTCGGATACGCGTTCGAGTCAGACACGGACACAGAATGCGTCGCCAAGCTGGCCAAATACCTCTACGATCAGCAACTGAAGGCGCCCGGCAAGAAGCCTCTTTCTTTTACCAGCCTCGTGAAACTGGTTTGCAAGCAGCTGGTATGTATCAATTGCCGCAAACTTACAAAATTTATCCGCTGACCACACTTGACACCCATAGGAAGGTGCATTTGCTCTTATCTTCAAGAGCACGCACTACCCAAATGAAATGGTTGCCGCTCGTCGTGGTTCTCCTCTTTTGATTGGAGTCCGCACAGCCAAGAAACTCAAGGTGGACTTCGTTGACGTCGACCACGAAGACTTTCCAGGTGAGAGAAACAGATGCATTCCAGATGATTGTAACAATACGTCGTAGATGATGGTCAAGCTCTTTCGGCTGACAAACCAGCAGTCCGCCGCGCGAGGTCCAGATCATTCATGGGGGCCGACGACAGCGTTGAGCCAATCGAATATATTCTTGCGTCCGATGCCTCTGCCATCATTGAGCACACGAAGAAAGTTATGTACCTTGAAGACGATGATGTTGCCCACATTGCCGATGGAGGTCGGTCGATTCGCTTTCCCACACATTCTTTCATTAACTTTTGTACCTCAGACCTCCACATTCATCGCTTGCGTAGAGATGACACGTTATCGTCAATGAGAACTGTACAAACTTTGGAGCAAGAGCTCGCTCAAATTAAAATGGTGAGAGTGATTTTCGCCTGTGAATTTGTTCAAACAACGTCGTACACGAAGGGGACGTACTCGCACTTCATGCAGAAGGAGATTTTCGAGCAGCCCGAGTCTGTCATCAACACGATGCGCGGGCGAATCAACTTTGAGGATGGTCGTGTGTTGCTGGGAGGGCTGAAGTCTCAACTTGCGAACATTCGTCGCTCCAGACGCATCATATTCTCTGCCTGTGGAACTAGTTTTCATAGTTGTGTTGCGGTAATTCTTATTGACTGGCTTGAAATACGATTCTTATAACCTGTGCAGACCAAGTCGCTATTTGCGGAGTTGACTGAGCTCCCTATCAATGTTGAGCTCTCATCTGCTTTCTTGGATGAGCAGTTGCCAGTCTTTCGTGATGATGTTTGTATATTTGTTTCTCAATCTGGCGAGACCAAAGACACACTTCTTGCTCTCCAATACTGCAAAGAGCGTGGCGCTCTCTGTGTTGGGGTCACCAATACTGTCGGCTCCACCATTTCACGTGACACTCATTGTGGCGTGCACATCAACGCTGGTCCCGAATTGTCCGTTGCCTCTACAAAGGTGCGCGATTCAGTTTATGACGAAATCAATTAACGAACTCCCGAACATAGGCTTACACCTCTCAGTTTATTGCTTTGACTCTTATGGCGCTTCAGCTCTCTGACGACAACTATGCGAAAGTGGGACGCCGCAGAGAAATCATTCAAGGCCTCCAATCCCTCTCCTCGAACATTAAGAAAGTACTTTCATTGGATAACGAAATCAAAGATTTGGCAATTAAGCATAAGGACATTACCAACTTGATTTTGTTGGGTCGTGGATACCATGGTGCCACCTGTCTTGAAGGTGCTTTGAAAATTAAGGAAGTCAGCTATATACACGCGGAAGGTATCCTGGCAGGTGAACTGAAGCATGGCCCGCTTGCCCTGATTGACAAAGACATGCCCATCATCCTTGTGATGAACAAGGACAAACACTATGTGGTATGTAGGTGTGAATATATTTCTGCGTCTCTGAGTCTCGCACAGGATGTCGAAAATGCGTACGCGCAAGTGACGGCACGCTTCGGCAACCCTATCTTGATTTGCAACGAAGATGACACAAATGAAAAGATATCTCCCAGTCTCAAAATTCGTGTTCCGGGTACCGTCGATGCCATCCAAGGAATCGTGAACATCATCGCACTTCAGTTGTTCAGTTATCACATTGCCGTAGCGCGTGGCTTTAACCCCGGTTGGCTCCTTGGTTTTTCATTCGATGCATCATGCTAAGTAAAATCTTTCAGATACTCCAAGAAACCTGGCAAAGAGTGTCACTACGGCCTGATGACGTGGCGTTCGGTTTTTGTTGCCTTTTGGTTCGTCTCGCTGTTTCTCTCGTCGTGTGGAAAACAAAGCTTTATTCATCGTCTTCGAAGTCCTCGTCTGAAAATTCAAAATCGTCATCGTCGTCGTCACCCTTTCCCGTGATACGCTCCGAAATTTTGGAGGCACCTTCGTCATCCCCTCGCTCTAGCTTTCTCATATAGCTGCGACGCTGACGTTCAGTCATAAGAGAAAGAAGGCGCTCCTCATTTTGTTTGTCAAGGAGGATTTCGGCGGGCGTTTTGCCAGCAGTGCTGAAAAAAACAGCTGGATCAGTCACAGTCCTCCAGCGTAGAATGAACATTCATACTTTGGCATGATTTCTTCAGGTTTCTGACACTTTGCGCAAACGTTGTCCTTTCCAGCACATGCATTGCATAAAATGTGGTACGCTTCCCGGACAGTTTTCTGAGAACACGAAACACTACAGATTAAGGGAAAAGGGTAAGTGATTGGATTCTCCTTCGTTATCAAATCTTACCATTTCTTAGGAACAGTGAGAGGCTTGTATTGACCCATCCGCTTTCTGCGGTTCCAACAGGGGGGTTCAGGTGGTGGATACAGACACGTCTAGACCCCCGGATCTCTCATGTATGACACATGCAGACACAGTCAGGGCCAACAGGTGACGCTCTCACCTCCATTGGATGATATCGAGGCAATGCTTGCAAAGCCCTTGAACGGGAAGCTCGTTGATCTCAGCTTGCTTCGAGGAATACTTGTCCGACTTGAATGCGAAAGTGTTCTGGTACTTCTGCTTCTGTTTCGCTTGTCCAGCCTTGCCCTTAGCACTTGATCCGCTTCCAGCCATTGCCGACAAAAACAAAAAACAAAAAAAGTCACACTATTTCACAAAAGAAAAAAAATTAGAAAAAGGAATTGAGATAATGCTCAAAAGTGAATTTTGCCGACTTGTGCCTTGTCAGTATGGTGGTGATATCGTTCGACCGTTGTGAGTAGGGGTGAGGATGTAGTTTGAGTCGCTGTCCTGGAGCCAACGCTTTCCGGTATGCATTAATGGCTGTGCTTCGAACAAGTGAACCAAGAGAAGGCTTAGATATTATAGTGTGACTTTGCAGAGGCCCAAAGGGTGCCAGCTATGCTCGTCCCGTTCATTAATATGCTTTAATTATTGTTGATACTCACTTTTTGATCTCGAATTACAGTTATTGCGTACAAGTCATTCAACATAGGGGTCACCACAATCTGTGCATTGCCAAAGTCTCCGCCGATCGTGTTTTTACGATAGTCACGATAATGCTCGTTCCAAACAATGTGAACATGATCATTTCCGATGTGACGTTTCTATTTATCCTTTTATATTATTTTTTCTCCAACAGCACTAAGCAGATTTCTTACTTTTTTAACTTGTTTTGGGTCCAGGGTATCAATTGGCATCTTGAGAACATCGTGAAAGATCATTTCAACTGAGTGGTCACAATAATACAAAGCTTTCGAACCAGAAGTCAAGTTTTTCTCCAGACCCCCAAGATAACCATTGTGGGAAGAAATTTCAACCTGCGATTACATTAGAAAATGTAACCCATCGATTATCCAAGTACCTCCCATCCCAGACTTGCTACAAACTCATGATACTCATTGCTGGCATTATGATTTCTTAAAATAGTTGACTCATCTTCTTGCCCCGGCCCAACGTAGATCACAGCAACTTTGATGACTTCCCGGCCAAATTTTTTATCCAACCCTCGAACGTCTCTGCTTAGCGCCGAGCTCTTTGATATCTGAACAAAATAACCTTCTTTAAGGCTGTCAAAGTTAAAATGTCCCAATTGACTGAGAAACAGCCTGGAAAACGACGTGAACTTCATGATTTCCTCAGAACAAGAGACATGCTTCAGCAGATCAGAATTTCTAGGATTCTTCAAAGAGATCGGAATGAAGGATGTCGAGACTTGAGATTCTTGTGATAAATGATCTCGTATGTCTGCCTCGACAGAAAGAACGTCAGCCAAAGTGGAAGGCAACATAGGAGCAGCCTCGTTTAGACGTAAGTCCGTATATAGAAGGCAGTCATGATAATTTTCACCAATCCTTGCAGATTGTTTAATGCGGTTCCCTTAAAACAATTCAATTATACCTGAGCAGTAAATCGGAAAGCTTGTCAGTAACATGCTCTTTCTCTGCACTTGTGCGAGTAAAAATATCCTCCAATTCAATGTCGACGATGTCGAGATCGAAGCTTTTCGACTCAAACTTGACTGACACGTCATATTCTGTCGTATCATTATCGAATAATACACAGCTTTCCCATACATAACGCCCAGTGGTATTTCTGGAGATGACTTGAGTTTTCAATCTTTCTGTAGGTTCGTCTATTTTGTCAGAGCAGCTTAAGATTGAATCTTCATTAACTCCGAACAAAAGAATGCGTTCCAGGCCAACTCTGTCATCATACAATCCAGACTCGAATATTTGACTGTTTGTTTGTACCGAACCAAAGGGCGGTGAAAAGTTTTTGTAGTTGTGAAGAATGTGAGCCAAGCAATTTTCAACAGTTACCTGTTTCAGTCGATTAGGAGGGTGCTTTTCAAATATTAATTCTCATACTTTTAACAAATTACTATCAACATAATCATCGGTGTTTCCAAGTGTTGACTTTTCGTGCTTTCCTGTTGTCAATCTACTTGCTGATCCGTAAAGTGATGCGTCCAACTTCTGTATCTTTTGAAGAGCCGCACTTGAAAAATCACTAGGAACTTCAGTGTCGGCTTCTGATTCTTTCAGAACTTGCTCAAATATGTCAAATATCATGAGTGCCATTTTAAATTGTGACAGAATATCAGCAGCTTGAATCATAATCCAGCCCGTTAAGCAATACAGTAACTTGCAAACAATGAACTCTGAAATTTGCGTTTTTAGCTTCAGTCATTTAATGATCAAATACCTCGGTTCTCTCTTGGATTATGTTGAAAAAGCAAGTGCTCCGTGACAGCAGCCACTAGCTTTGTGATTACTTTAGAGATAGTCTCTGTGTCCAGAATAAAGTCTAGAATTAAGCTTTCTTTCGCAAACAAGGAAAGTCCTTCAATCGACGTTGAGACAGGATCGGACTTGATCATTGTTAAGTGATCTATCAGGCAGTCGATGCCACCATCAATTATTTCAGGACTTGGACTGACGTAATGAAAATTAGTAAAGATGGAGGTTGGCTGTAGTCTTTACCTCAGCGAAGCCACCATTTCCTCAAAAGTAAGAGAGACTGTGCCCCAAAGTAATATAATGTGATCAAGATTCTTTTTGGCACGCAAACTATCTCTCTCCTGTTTGATGAGCTCCAACATCATGTCTTTCACTTTGATTCGTAATTTTTGATTGTTGTCCGCGTAACCATCTAAATAATCAAAGAGTGACAGAGACTTTGAATGATTATTCGAAATGAGACTAGACGCTGAGGTAGACTTCAATTTGTCCATTTGCATCCCGGCATCAACTTTTTTCAAAATGGGAGGTTCTATCACGGATGTCTTCCAGTTGGGTGCAGTTAGGAGAGAGATTAGTATCTTGATTGAGCTCTCCCGTACATGCTCTGATATCAATGGGGATTCTTTCGCATTAGTTAAAAACTGAGTAAAAGGTGATTTTTTTTAACATGTTGATTGAACTAACTGCAAGGTCCATACCAAGAATTTTATAGCTTTAACAAATGATGGTATCAAAATGTGACATCCGGGTAAAACAACTGTGAATATCGAAGTCGAATTTAATATTATGCTTGACACAATTTTGTAATCGTCTGTTTCAAGACCCTAAATTTCTGCTTAGCTGTAGATACTTTACGACATACTATGTTCACAAACTTTAAGCATGACTCTGTAAAATTGAGGTAAAGCGTCTGATGGAAGGTCTTGGTCATGCCGGCGGCTCATGATTCGGCAAATGCTTCCATAGGCCAATTCTTTGCTTTCAATGTAATCGCTAAAAGGGAAGATTCAGCTCGAACAACATCGCGCGGAAAGTCACCTTGGAAGATCACAGGCTTTGAAGAGCCATGACGCGAATTCAAACAGTGGTGGCATAATAACACCATTGTAGGGTTGAATAATTCGAATCTACCTTTGTGTTAGCCTTGTTTCAAAGTAAAATTCAATAATTCACTTTCTCAAATATGTCTGCTATCGAAGTCAAGCATCTAATGACATCTGCATGATGGACTGCCGGTGCAATCTTGTTGATATCACCAAGAATGCATAACATGTTTTTCCAAAGGATGTAAGTCCATTCAGGAAGCCAATTTGCAGTCAAGCTCATGATATTGGTGAAATTCTCTAGCTTCGTCTGCAAAAAAGGAGAAAGGGGAGGTGGTTTGAATGTTGCAGAAAATAGCTGGTACGATCTGCAGTGATAAGACGGCTTTAGTCGCGCCAAGCATACAAGTCGACACTCACTTGTCCACAAATCTTTCGTTTGAGCCCTCCACCGAAAGCAAAGAGCCAATTGAAGAGTTTGAAACTCTTGTGGAATCCTTCATATTGTGCATATGGGGTGGTTCTGACCTACGCATAATTTGATCGATTCTGCGTAAAGATGACGCCGGGGACGCACAATATTCAACCTCCACATCATCGGTCGACATTGTTGATTGGAAGGCCGCTTTATCAAATTTTGTGTGGTTCAGAATACTTTGAGTCATTTCTGTCAATTTGGCTTCATTCTCATACAAGTCTGGGGATTCAGCAAGGGGTGATTGGGCTAAAATTCTGCCTGATTTATATGAAGTTTGAGATGACACAGATGCTGTGGAGGACTTGACTTTCGCAGCGTAAATGGATGCAGCTCTCAGTCTTTGACTAGTTTTTGTATCGATATCCTCCTTAACGACATGATCGACATCAATTCCGAAAATTCGACTGGACAGTGCTTTTGTAAGTTTTCCCAAAGTTTTCTGTGACTGTTCATTAACTCATGTCCAGCAACACTTCTTTCACCATACCACATACTGTCCAATAGTTTGGCGCCAACGAATACATTTGCTGAGTATTTCTTTTAAAATCTGCCAAGAGATCTCTGACGATGTCCCACTCCGAATCCAAACACAAAACAGTGTCTCAAGGGCCAAGTCGCAAATTTCATCAGCATCTGGTGGAGACGCTACTCCAGCATATTTGTTTGGCCTACATAAAATATGCTCAATAATGACCGAAGTTGTTGAGAGAAGGCAGTCCCAAGTTTTCGGACACAGTTGGAGCTGATACAATTCCAACGATATCAACCTGAGATAAGAGAATCCTTCTCGCCATAGAATCATCTAAATATTTATGTTACCGCACAGACATTGTAAAAAACAATATTGACCTGCTGATCGACGTATTCGACATAATCTTTCTTGTCCAGAAATAACAGTTGAATGTATCGAATATAACGGCGCAAGAATATATTCATAGTATCAAAACTAACATTTTTGTCTTCGGAGGCATCAGATATAATCTCCGGAGTTAAAAAGGGGTTACGATCATCGACCTAATGGTTTTCATAAGTGTTCGAAAACCAGTTCCGTTGTCAAGCAGTACCGGTGCAAATACTAGATTCCGTAATATGAACATCGAATACCGACTCAGGTCGCTATTAATCCATGGAACCAAAAGTCCTTGTCTAATCGTTTCATGAATAAACTCTCTGTTTTCGACTTCGTTAAGCAATACAAGCTGAAATACTTTGCAGACTCGATTGCAAATATCCTGAGTCATTTGAAAGGGGATTTGAGATCCAGATTCGAGTGTGGCAGTTGTAACGCCAACGTCCAATGCCTGGCGGATAGTAAATACCAAGATAGACTGAAGTACTTCTGTTGGACAGTGCTGGAAGCCTTCATCTACTATTAGAGTGATACTTAAACCTGCTTTAAGAGCATACCATCTACGTTGCATCCATTCAATTTCGCAAAGACTGCCGGAAATAATATTGGGAAAAACGCACGCTTGAACATATTCCACTGAGCCACTAACGCTGCGAATGCAGCCCTATTAGCCACAGCTTTTTCGAGGAACGAAGGTTCAGCGGAAATTGTATGCAATAGCAAAGTCCACTGGATTGTTGCTGGTGAGCTCGTGAATCCACTTTTTACAGCAGAAGTGTGATTGTATGCGGCATGCAGCATGGGATATCCTGTTGGCGAGCTCGAGTTCGGCCCAAAACCTGGAACACAACATAAATTTCCCAAATATTGCAGATTTGAGAGAATTTCGTCAAGTAACTCGATTGAATCCGCTTCGGTTGGGTAGCTAGGACTTGGAAATAGAATCAAAGAATCTAAAAAGAAAACATTGGTGGAAGTAGACTAAACTCGTTGACAGTACCATCTGCCTTTTCTGTTGGAGGCATTCGCTGCCTAAAGCTTCCAGACCCTGGCTCGGCACCTCCTAATCCAGGTACTCTATCAGTTCCCATGCAGTCACTTTTGGCCAAGTCGATAGGGGCTGGTAGAGGTGGCGCCTCAAATACCGACCAATTGATGGCGGAAGAATATAGTTGTTGAATTAAGTGATAAATTGATGGCTGGTTCGTGTTCTCAAGATTCAGAAAGTTGAATGGCTGATTATTTATCCACACAAGTAGCAGTTTGAAACCTTCGATCCTTAAACGCGGATGGTTGTTGCTGATGAGGAGTGACTGCACGATCTTGTCTGAAATGGTACCTACTAAGTACCTCACGACTCGCGAAATGCGTCTTACATATTGCGAGAGCCTCCCAACCATTTTCTAACTTATCTGGAATATGAATTAAGAACTTTCGGAATACTGTGATGATTTTAACTAGATCAGATAAGTCCTTATTTGCTCCTTGTGCGTTCTTTTCTTTGCCTGAGAACTCACAGTTACATATCTCACAACAGAGAAAAGCAATTCACTACCTTTTAGCTTATCGATTTGAATATTGAAGCCTTCACATAATACATTTAGGACCTGACCGCAGTTTTCAGCGAAGAACTTGACAAGTATTTGCTGGTCTATTATCGCGTCATTCTGCTGAGAAACATCGATTACAGTCGCTGAAGGAGCTGAGGTATTGGATGTAGGAGATGATAAAATGATGTTGCTCGTCATCGTGAACGGCGTGATGCCTTCTAAGAAGCCGTAAAGAGACGTGAGCCTCGATTTCGCCTTCTGCTTTTCATCCAGAAACGCCTTTGCTTTCTTCATTAACTTGTCAATTCGTTTTGTTGTGGCTTGGTCCTCGGCCACGGAGGCCGGGAAGGCCAATGACATGTCCGAGTTGAAATTTTTTTCAAAAATTCTCTTTTTATTCATACTGATGGAGGGGAAAAGGTAAAGAAGAAGGGAGGATAAATCTTGAGACACGTCTGTAACGCACCCGAGACCCATTAAACCAAACTATATCCAAAGCAAGTTTGAAGTACGATAACGAATTACACAGGATACGCTTGCGAGCTTTAGAAAAGCGTGCACTTCTTTTTCTCCTTCTTTGCTTTCTTGTCCTGACGAAAACGCGTAATTATATTTTGAGAAACGTGTGCTTAAAAAAATGCGAGAAGTTACCTTGCCTCCGGGTGAATTTTTGTTGATTTGTTTAACCAGATCAAAGAATACTTCATCAACGTTGATTTTTTTACGTGCACTTGTCTCGAGGAAAGTTGCATTGCCCCATTGATTCGCCAGTGCGGTCCCTTGCTCTTTTGATATAATTCTGTCATCCTCAAGATCACATTTGTTGCCACAGAGAACCATCGGGACCTGAGCAAAGAATTCAGCTCGAATTTGAATTTCTATGAAATGATGGAATCCACCTTATCAGTGTCTTTCACCCGTAGAATTTGTTCGCGTAACTCAGCCAGGTCGTTGAAAGTTGATTGTGAAATGATACTGTAAACAAGCACAAATCCCTGTCCGTTTTTCATATAGAGATCACGCATAGCTGTGAATTGCTCTGTAACGTATATTCTGATGAGAAAATAGTCTCGAGATGTAATGAAAGTACACCTGTTCCAGCTGTGTCTAGAATTTCCAGCATGCACTGCTCTCCATCAACCTCCACTTGCTTCCTGTACGAATCCTCAATTGTTGGATCGTATTTCTCCACGAAAATAGATTGCACGAATTGCACGGTCTGGTATCTCACATAAGTAAACGTTGATGCCTCTTCGAAGGGAGGACGGTATCACCAATGCAGACTTTCCCACTCCTCCAGATCCTAACACAACCAGCTTGTATTCTCTCATTGGATTTTAAACACGGATGTTCGAGTCTGTAGATCAGAACGTCAGAAGCGAAGCGAGAAACAAAGGCGGAAGGTTAATCATCGCGTCGCCTCCTAAATACACCTCCATCTTATTGAAGCCATATCATTTCTTTCCTGAGCTCATATATAAGTCGACCCTTATCATTGATTCCTGGTTCCACATAACCTTCATCCATCTCCATCCACCTAACAATGGCTGCTTGCTGTCGAGCCCATTCCACTATTACGCGATTGAAATCTTCGAAGAAAAGGTAAAGTGGACGGCTGAGGGAGCAGGGACGTTTGTCTACTTGCAGTGTGATCTCCAAAAGGGAGCGAAATTGTCACTGCAAAAGTCAAGGGGACTCAACTGTCGAAGAGATTCCAGCGGTAATGTAGGAAGCAGATGCTGACAAAATAGCAGACGACTGCTGAATATCGATATTCCTTGCTGCGCGGTTGTGTGGTTCTGTGTCGTGCTGCCAAATGGAGGCGGTTCGAAAAGAAAGAATAGAACAATGGCCAAAAATCGGAATGCAACTCGCATTTTCCCTTCAATCACGATGGAATCGTTTTGAGGAGGGTCTTTGGAAAGAAGAAGGCCCTCAATCTTTTTGCCACGTCACAAACGCGAAAGTTCGAGCATCCCACAAAAAATGCCACAGGAAGGCCAGAATTGACCTCGAAATGCGTCTGTTTGCCCTCCTGTTTTCGGTCGCCCCAGCGCTCGCATTGTACTCCAAGAACGATGCTGTTATTCAGGCAACCGCGTCGAACTTCAAAGAAATCGTGCTCGACACGGATCATGTTGCGATGGTCGAATTCTACGCCCCTTGGTAAGGTTGTCAAATACGTGGAGAGTTACGGGTTAAAAGTACCGCGTGTGTTCGTCAGGTGCGGCCACTGCAAGAACTTGGTGTGTTCCTTGGCGAGACTAACTCTTCTCAGGAACTGTTACTGATCACTTGGTTTGTCTCGCAGGCACCGGAATACAAAAAAGCTGCCGACAGTCTGAAAGGTCTTGCCAAAATGGTTGCAGTGGACTGCGATGCCGATGCCAACAAGTCTCTCTGCGGACAGTACCAAGTCCAAGGTTCGCACATTCAGCTTTGAGCGCATTCTACTCACTCATGTTTATTAGGATTCCCAACTGTCAAGTTCTTTGGAAAGAACAAGAAGTCTCCTATGGGTTCGTTCTGAGTTTTGTCAAAGCAATGCTGAATCTCATCTCTACGAAGACTACCAGGGCGAACGCAAGGCGAAAGCTATGGTCGATTACGTGATTCCACAAATCCCGAATCACGTGCAGCTCATTGGCATGAAGAGCAAAGCAAAGGCGATTGAGGCTTTTGTGACTGAGAATGTAAGTGGAAAACGCGTCGGCTTGGGCGTACTGAAACTCTCCTCTGTTAGACTCCCATGCCGAAGGCCTTGTTCATTACGAAGAAAGCATCTACGTCCCCACTGTTGAAGGCACTCTCCACCGAATACAAGGATCGAATGTCCATCGGAGAGCTTCGTACATCTGAGAAAGAGGCGCTCGCCACTGTTGAGGCTCATTTGGGCAAAAAGTTCGAAGATTTCCCTGTCTTGCTCGTGTTGCCCGCGGACTCTACAGACCTGAAGGGAGTTGCCGTGTACGATGGTGCGTATGCGATCGCAAAAGTGCTATGCTGAAACCAGCATGACAGGTCAAATGAAGAACGCCCCATTGTCCGCCTTCCTTGACAAATACTCGAAGCCTAAGCCTAAAAAAGCTGGCAAGAAGTCTGAGAAGAAGGACGGAAAGAAAGCGAACACAAAGGCGAAGGAAGAGAAGGCGCCCGAGCCATGTAAGGAACATCCTCTCGTTTTTGCATACAAATGTATGCTTAAATGTCTACATTACATAGTTGACCCCGTCGTTCCCGAGATCGTTGACCAAGCCACTTTGGACTCACTCTGCATTGAAAAGGCTGGCGTTTGCGTTATTGCATCCTTGACTCTTGAGAGCGAGTTTGAAGAATCTGTCTCTGCTCACAAGGTCGACCTCGCCGTCCTTGAGAAGGTGAGCGACGACTGCCCGAACGTTTTTGAATTGATGCCCTTCCTCTAGCTGAAGAAGAAGTACCACGACAAGAAGTCGCCATTCCACTTTACCTGGCTGAACCCACTTCGTGATCCGCGTCCGTACCTGCTTACTCAGTTTGACACACCGGATTCTTACCCAGGCCTTTTCATCGTGAATGCGAAGAAGGGTGTCTACCGTATCCATCGCGGTGGGTTTGATGAAGCTAGCATTGATACGTTTTTGGATGATGTTGTCAAAGGCCGTGGACGCAACCAGAAGTTCGACTTCAAAGCTGCCATGCAGAAGGTTAAAAAGTCTGAAAAGGACGAGTTGTAAACTCTCGCTATTTCTTTCTCCTTTCTTTTTCATAGCCTTCGAAACACAAAAAGTTCCCCATTATCGCTTCATTTTCTTCTTGCCCTTATTCGCCTTTTCCTTAGTGTCCATCAAGTCCCCTGTGACGACAAGGTGCTTGTACACGTCCAGCAATACGAGAGCGTCATTCGCTGATAGGTGGTGGGAAAGCATATTTATTCGGCAGCCGCTCAAACGGGAAGGAATCCCGCTCGTTAAGAAACAGGCGAAAAAGGCAGCAACATTACCTGCATAAATCAATTGCCTTTTTGTGAGCGGTCTCATCTCCCAATTGGACAAGCGAATCCGCTTTTCCATTTCTACTCCAAGATACTGCTTCACCAGATCACTAAGGCTGATCCTTTTCTTTCCACCAAAGTATCCCTTTTCGCGTTGCGTCGAGGTTACCTTCGATAAGTCTTCCAGGTTGGGTATGGAAGTCCGCACGTTTGGGAGTCGTAGCCGCAATCTTGCCGTGTCCTCATCGAAGCCGAAACCTGTTTGGATTCAAAATAAGTTCAATTCAAGTCATATGGTATGATCTGCTCACCGAGTTTGGTGATCTTATCATTCGTGAAGACAGCGTTCAACACTTTCACCGTCTCATCGTCATTCAGCTCAACCAAATCCAGCACAAAAGCTTGCACAGTCTCCTCATTCCCATCAGAGCCCGCTTTCCACAGAGCTACCTGCAGTGTGGCAGCTGGAGCATCTGCCTCGCCTGCAAGCTTAAAACTGTCCGGTTTCCACTCGCAGTCGAGCGCTGCCCAGTCACAGCGGTCAGGATGAGTAGCTGCCTCAAACTGGGCCAGCGTGGTGGCGTCTTTGACAACAACAATTGGAACCAAACTCGTAAAGAACTTCTTCGCCGCCGCATAGGCTGAGGGCGTCGCCGTGACAGTCTCGGGTTCAGTTGAAGCAGAGTCGATTGTGGCTGAAAGAGGTACCAGGGATGAAATGAATCCTTTGGCTTCATCCACAAGAGGAGCACTCTCAACTGCACTTTGCAAGTCTATATCCTCATCCTGTGAGTAGGAAACGCTTGACAGGGAAACACAGTGCTGTCTTGCTTCATTCACCCATTTCCATTCGGAGAAGGATGTGTCGGATTGACTAGAAACTGAGTATCCAAATGGCCCAAGCGAAAACTCGATAACATGATCCAAATCTTGCGCGGGCATAAATCCTGCTAACCGGGTAACGAGGTCTGACAAACTCAGTTTCAGGGCGCACTGCTGATACACGGGGTTGATACTACCAATCAAGTCAGGTAAGAGAGGCAGAGGACCTTCAAGGAAACAATCTTCATCAACTTCGACCGAAGTGTCACAATACAAGGTGCTAAAGAATTTCGTGATCTCCAAAATGAGCCACTTGACTGTAGTGAAGCGAGCGGCAGCTACAATGGACGACAGACTGGGATCAGATGGGGCCAAGTTGCAGAGAGAGGAGATTTTTAAGACATGTTTAGAGCAAGAGAACACGCGAAGAAGTGAGTCTGTGACCACAGCGATGGCTGAGTCTTTGTTTCTGGAAGAAAATGAGATGATGCCTGGATTCTTATCGAAAGTGATCTCAGCGTGATATATCACTTCACCATAGGTACGAGACAGTCGAGTGAGAATGGCGGTCAGCAACACCTCATTCGTCCGCAAAATGTTTGCAATCTGATTATCACCAGCTTCAATGATTGCAGTAATCGCGTCCAGGATGTGGTTTTCGGGAAGAGTTAAGTTGGATGGGAGAATGAAATAGGGAGGATTAATCATCATGAAGAGCTCCGTTGAAGTTGCAGGGTTTCTCGCTAGGACACGCAACAAATGCGCATGCAGCTGCGGATCACTTGCCACGAACGAAGTAGGCATTACTGCAACGATGTGTACGGCAAGCGGTGAAACAGTTTCGTCCCACAGCAACGCGCGCACAGCCGTGAGCACGCCTGCCTCTGGCGTCGTCTCAGAAGTTCCGGATATCCCAGTATCCATGCGGATAAAGCTGTCGGCCACAACCTCTGTCCCGGCTGGATCCGCGTCGCGTTCGCGTCCGCGCTTGCGTCCGCGCCCGCCCCTCCCTCCTCCTCCTCCTCTTCCTCCTCCTCCCCCACTCGAACAGCTGGAAGAACTCGCGTCCACGCCCAGCGCGATCCCGACCATCTTGGCAATGCACTTGGCAACTCGCCTGTGCAGCGCCGTTGTCATCCCCGCAGATGCCCGCGACGCATGGCTTGCGTCCGACGCCGGAATTGCTGTCGTCTTCAACACCTGCAGCTGTGCAATAAGATCCAATATAACGAGAGAGACCAGCGAAGGAGCCTCGCCACATGTTTCCGCGCCCTGTCCCGCCGCGTCATCGCTTTTGGCCGCCCGAATTCTGGCAAGCATCTCGCTCGCTCCAGGCGCGAGGAACATATCCGTGCCTTGATCCTGACTCGCATGCCGAAGAAGTGCCTGACCAAAGTCCATTTTGCAGGGAACTCTTCGCAGAAAAATTCCACATCCTCAGCCTTCTCAACATACTTTCAATGGCCGGAGGGGTATGGCTCCCTCTGAGTTTTACATCATTATCTACTGGCCATCTAATCGTCCTGTACAACTCCTTTTACTTGTTGTGAACAACAGAACACGTTGACAATGACGTCCAACCCATCACAGCCTAAGCGCATGGTCAACAAGGAGGTAAAAGCTTCCGCATATATTTGCACCTGTATCTGCAATCATGCCTTGGAATAACAGTCTGACACGGGTGTGTACAATAGAAATCGATCACAGTTATCACGCGCGACAACATTCGATCACTCAAACCTCACAACACGGATGGAGCGAGACGCCAAAATGGACCTGCTTTCGTGCTAAACGGGAATGAGTTGGATCGAATTAAGGTGACCGGACACGCCCTTGAAGTCGATCCTCCCCTTGTTCCCACCATAATCGCCCAACTTGTGCCTCACAGAACTCAGCAGTCTTTCTTAGCAAAGAGGAGCTCGAGAAGTATAACCACGAACTCAACAATCAACGTCTGACTGCAGCTGAAATTGCAAAGGCCAGAAAGGTTCGCGCTGCGATAATGTCAGATCTCCATCCCCATTCAAACTGTCCACCTTCAAAAACACCGATAGGCAAAGATGGAAGAATACGATCATCAGCGTAGCTCCAATGCGAAATTAAGTGCTCTCGAACAAGAGACGAAGGACAAGTCCAATTATCTTCTTGCCAAGGCACAGATGCAGTTGGAGGAGCAGGAGGACGAAATCAAGCACATGAACGAGTTGATGTTGTATGCCAAGTGTGTTGCTATTCGCGACATGCAAGTGGATGAGAAGGTGGGGACATAAATATTATAAGTAGCTAGTTAAAAACGTCTTCTCTGAAAGAAAATGATTGCCAAAGAGAGGAAGGAAGAAGAGGCGCGCTTGGATGCCATGATGGAGATTGAGCGTGTGAATGAGCTCAAGAAACTTGAGGAAAGGGAAAAGAAGCGCATTGAAGGTAAAATTTTAAACTCAAACTGAAATGTTGACAAAATCAATCATCCCAAAGAGTTGCGTAAGGGCGCTGCAAAGATCCGCGAACAAATTGAAGAACGCCGCGAAGCTGCTCTCTTGGAGCAAGAACGTCGCGACCAGGAGACGAAGCAGATCCTGAAAGCCATCGCGGACATGAATGAGCAATTTAAAGTAGAAAAACTGAACAAAGTCAACGCCCAGCGCGTCATGATGCAGGATGTAACGTGTCGAAATCCCCCTTTTTTTCTATCCCACCTAGCACTACTGACAATAAAACATCGGAATGCAAACTGGCAGGTGGTCAAAGCGAACCAAGAGAGCACCGAGCGCAAACGCCAGCAAAAAATTGCGGAGGAAGATGAGGACAAGAAAGTTCTGCAATATATTTTGGACAAAGAGCAACGCGCAATCGAAAAGGACCACATTGAGCAAAAGAAAAAGGCAGAGCGTGAGCTGGAGCTGGCTCGCTTGCGTGCAGCGCAGGAGAAAATGAGCGACAAACAGGCCCAGCAGGATGCCTTGCGGGCACAGCGTGCCTATGAGGCGTATGAACGTGAATGGAGGCGGAAGGAGAAGGACACGGCCGAGAAACACAAGCAGCAGGAGGAGGATTTGAAGGCGGAGAGATTCAAACAGCAAAGGGCACGTGAACATGCCATTGCCGTGGAGGCTAGAAAGATGAAGGATGAGTTCTTTGAGAACTTGAGGAGACAAAAGGAGACAGAGGAAAAAATCAAGCGGGAGGAAATTCTGAAGCATGAGAAGAACAGATTGTATTCAACTGAAGTTCAGGTAATTGTGACTTAAAGACAGCATCCATTTTGACTGACCTTTTTTCAACCATGTGACATCACTAGACCCAGATCAGAGAAAAGGAGGCCTTGCGCAAGAAACAGCGCGAAGAATTCTTCATGGAGGGTGTTCGCTTGGCACAAGAAAGGCTCGAAAAGAAGAACAAGATTGACACCATCAAAGATAGAAAGATTCAGGTATGAATTGTTCTGATACCATCACGTCATAACTTTCCGATTATTTTTTCCTTTCAGGAACTACGCAGTATTGGTGTTCCTCAAAAGTACTGCCAGGAAATTGAGCGCCAAGTCAATGCAACCGACAAGCACATTTTCAGCAGCCATTAAGCTTTTCAACTTTTGGAGTACCACTTGTTTTCTTTCGTAATCGATAAAATGTAAAGATGAGCGAACATCATAAGAAAATAAGGCGAAATGTTTGGATTTATGCCTGCATACAGAGACGACTTTCCAGTTTTGAGAACGCAAAATCCTGTTAGTCTCTCCGGAAAAAACAGATTGTCGGAGATCGCGTCGAAGACAACACGTCGGGAAATTAAGGGATGCAACAGGTTTTACTGCCTCAGTCTACTGACTCCAATAGAAGATGATATGCCGATCCTATTTCAAAGAAATAAGTTCATTTCATCAGATATCCGCCTGTTAAAGGAACCATTTTTTATTATTTTTTATTGTATGTGGTCCGTCATTTAACTTTACAACCGGAGTGATTCTTGACCTGAACCTGAACTACGCACCGTATCAAATAGAATGATTTCAGCTCATCTGTCAGACGAATGGTTTCAACCACTGAGGTGAAGAGGAAGAAATAGACTAAACAAAAAGGGAAACTGACAGCAGTATATTTAGTGTGATGAAAAAACTCTCCCACATCAAACTTGTGAGGAATTCCTTGCCAAGAAATCAGACACAGTCAGCCCCAAGGAAAACCGCCGAGGGATTGGTTAAAGGAAAAGCAACGCATACAAGGCTTTGGAGAAGTAGCATGTGTCAAATTATGTTCGCTGATCAGTTTGGATCGATTGACGGGACTTGCGCGATGGACGGTGCACCAGATATGGCAAATAAAGGGAAAATCAAAATCAAATACTCTTTCAACATATTTTGCCCTAAACTTTTATGTCCTGTTCTGGGACTACTTCCACAGTTGTTTTGTCTGACTGCAAAGCATCTGGAAGTATGCCCGGAAACAAAACAATGGTTACTCTGTGACCTCATTTAATGAGAAGAAAACTTATTTCAATTCTCCTGAATCCACGATTGTAACATCAACCTGACAATAAAAACAAAAGTTGAAATTTGAGCTATTCCGGAACACTTAATGGAAAGCTTACCAGGGGCTTTTCGCCACGCATCTCCACTTTCTGGATGCCGGTCAAGATATCATCGAGGCCCTCGATGACTTTTCCAAACACAACGTGGTGTCCATCCAACCAACTCGTAGTTACCGTGGTGATGAAAAACTGGGAGCCGTTCGTGTCCTTGCTGCGGTTGGTTGGTTGAAGAAAACAACATCAGGAGAGTCCACAACGTCGCAACAGCCGGCGTATTTAAAAAGAAACCAAAAAGGAGACAATACCCAGAGTTGGCCATGCTAATGAGTTAAGGTTATGGTCAGGGGAGCGGATGTGATAGTCGAAAGCGACGCACCTCAGCATGCCTGGCTCCGAGTGCTTGAAAGTGAAGTTCTCATCCGCGAACTTATTCCCATAGATACTCTTTCCACCAGTGCCGTCTCCACTCGTGAAATCACCACCTTGGATCATGAAGTTCTAACAAAAAGGACCGTGAGACACGCAGGACCCCCTACACAAATGTCCTAAATCTTACATTGATGATACTGTTGCAGCGCAAGATCAATATCAAATGTGCATGCGACAGCTAAGTAAGTGTACATACCGGTGAAAGTGGCTGCCCTTGAAGCCAAAGCCCTTCTCGCCCGTAGCCAATTGCCTAAAGTTATCCGCCGTCTTGGGCACCGTGTTTCCATAAAGTCCAATCACAACGCGGGTTTTCTTCTTGGCCTGGGACCCTTTCGGTGTCCATTCAATGTCCAAGAAGACTTTGCTCGTGTACGCATCTGGCGCCATGTTCTTCTCGCCGGGCTCGCCAGCTGCGGCAGACTCGACCCCTGTGGGACTAGGCGAGTGTACTACGGGAGGCGCGAGTTTGTCTACGGCGACAACGCTCCCTTGCACCTTGTGTTTAGTGGTGAGGAGAAGGTCGCCGTGGTGCGAGTCATCGTGCGAGGAGGTGAATGCCATGAAGAAGACGAACGCCACGAAGCAGACGATGCCGAGGATGGCGAATCTGTGTGGGATCGTTGCGGTGTGGGGGTGGGAGCGGGCGACGGGGTGCGCGGTGAGGCATTGTGGTGGGAGACAGCCTCGTGTCCGAAGCTTTCGCTTTGCAGAGACTAACACCGCGCCCTCACCTCTTGTTGTTGGACATGGATCCACTGCGCTTCAACTTGCCTTTGTCAGGAGGGACAAAAGACCCACACAATGAGTGAAATCGGACAGGCACACGCAACCAACACCCCAATTTTTAATTAATTCAGAACCATTCATCATCGTCGTCCTTGCGCGACTGTCCCCCTGTGCGTGAAATCCGAATGCCGGAGACGGGTGCCCGCTCATCTTCGTCATCCTGATCTTCATCCTCCCCTTTCCTAAGTCCCTTCACATTCAGCACGGCCTTTTCCACCACTCCATAGCCCACCAACATGCGTTCCAAATCGTAAGCCTTCACATTGATTCCTCCAAGACTCTGGATTCCCACTAGATTGGCACGGAGGTCACTATCTTTGTAGATAATAACGGTCTTTTTCCCCGCGTAGACGGAGGGAGGGATGAGAGCGGTTGGGACGATAAGAGCTTTGAACCAGAACGAATCGTCCTAAAAAGCACTCAACTGGACAGTTCTTGTCCGGATAGTTAGGAATGCACTGGTCACCTACAATTTTTAAAAACTTGACTGCACGGTGGTTCCGTGCGAGCGTGTCAAAATGAGCCAATAGCAGTTTGCACGAGGGAAGGCTGTTCTGGAACAATAGCACAACGACGGGTACATCCTTGCTGGCATCTGTAACTTCAACCTGCCAATCCGGCTTGGAGATTTGCGTCACGGTTCCAAACACTTCCTTCTTGGCAAGCTGCTGAAGTTCCGCCATGCGTTGAACTTTGTACTGCCTGATGGAGGTACCAGATGATCAGATTCGCGGACCACGATAACGCTCAGTGTGCCAGGTTTCGGAGTGGCCAGTTCATCCATCGCTGCGCTGCGAAGACGAAGGGTCCGTCCAACTCAACTGCAAGATCCGATCATCCTCGTCCAGGTCAATCTCGTCTTCAAGCTCCTTGAGCTCGTCGAGATCGCAGTGCTCGAGTATCTTCTCGCCACCCGCAGTGAGTCCATACTTCTTCTCCATCGTCTCGTCAATGAGCTCCACAATATCTTCCTCCGTGAACTCTTTCTCGGGAATGATCCCTTTCGCGCGTAAAATGTCGTTCCATTCTGGTGAGGGCGTGAGCAGGAGTCAATGCAAGCGCCTTCCGAGGGTGCATTCGAGCCGCCTAAACCTGTGTCTGCGTTCCAGTCGTCGGGCATGTTGTTACAATGGTGCAGGCTTCAGACTGGATGACGTTCGTTGGAGGTTCCCTTTCTTCGAAGGATTTTGGCTCTCGAAAAGATTTGGCCACGCAGCATCCACCCCAGCCCAAGAAATCCACCCCTTCCCAGCTTCAGCGTCGCGCGTCTCCGAAACAGATTCATAACTGCAATAACTATTTTCATGAGTTCGTCGCCTTTCGCGCCAAGCTCGCTTCTGTGGATTACCGCGACGACTGCATCCTTCGTGGCCCTCTCCGTTGCCGGCGCATTCGCTGTGCGTAGCATGCACCGCCGCTCGGTCTCCAGCGATCCGCAACGTCACGGCCTCGCCCCGCCTGCCTTCGCCCTCTCCGCGATCCCAAACCAATCCGGCAAGACCGTCCTCATCTTCTGCGGCACCAATACCGCTAACCTGCCCCTCGCCGCCTCCATATGCACGCGTCTCGCACTTGCCGGCGCCGCGGTCTTCCTGTGTTGCAGGGAAAAGCAGGCCGGCATCCAGCACATCATCACGCTGCGCGAGCGCGTGCCCGGAGCGCAGGCGAACCTGATTGTGTTTGATGCTGCGGACGCTCGCCAGGCGGGGCAGACATGCGCCATGATTGTGGAACGGTTGGAGCGCGTGGATCTCGTGGTAGCGGTTGGGATGGAGAAGGTGGAAGTTCTTCAGATGGCTATGGCGCGTCTGATACCCGTTTTGAGTAAACTGGGCGGAGAGGGTGCACGGGTAGTTTTGGTGTCGGAGGGAACTGGCTCTGACGTGGAGTTTGATGGAATGCGCTTGAGTCCACCCGAGGCCACTTGCCTCGTCATGGCCGGCTTGAATGATCGATTTGCTACCAAGGGCGTGCATGCGAATGCTGTAATTCAGAAGCGCGAGTCTAACGCGATTTCTCGCTTCTTGTTTGGCCTTGACGACGATCAGCGATCACTCGCTGCACTTTACGCTGCAACGGCTGCGGACGTTGGGGGAAAGTGTATTGTTCCGTTTGGGGCAGTCTCGGACTCGTTTCCAGTAGACAAGGCAATCGCGGACCTACTGTGGGATTGGTGCGAAAGACAGACATGCGAATAAAGGACTTTCACCTCATTGTTGCTCTCTTAGCTGGAAGAGGGAAAACATGGACTTAACCTAGAAGAAGTAAGATTCCAAAATGGCTGCGACACCTGCGAATGATGATGACGTGATGAAGTTCCTTGACGGTCTGGACGACATGGTCAAGAAGTCGAGCACGAATGCGTCTCCTGCGCGTGCTCCATCGGGGACAACGGGCGCGTTGTTGGGTGGCGGTGGTGCGGCGAGCGCGAAGAAGACGAGCGACGTGCTCTCCTTCCTGGACGAGTTGACGGAAACGAAGAAGGAAAACAACGGCGCGGCGTCGGCCGTGGCGAAGGCGGCGCCGACGATCCCATCGCCGTCGCCAGTTGCTGTGGGTTCCGGTATCGACGTCGCCCAAACCGATGCGTCATCCGCGCCGACGAATGCGCAACAGCCTACGCCCATTGCTGAGACGCAGAAGCAGGTGGCTTCGGCGCAGGGTTGGGGATGGGCTGGATCGCTGTGGTCCACTGCTCAGGTACCACACAATGTTGATCACTTGGCTCACCACCCAACTTACACTGCATCGACCTCTCTTTGCTTCGAAATGGCAGGCTGTTGGCTCCACCGCTGTTTCGTCACTCAAGATGGCAGAGGCTATGGTGGAGGAGACCCTCACCAGCGACACGGTCAAGGGCCTCGTCCAGGATGTTAGTACCTCAGTTCAGGGTGTCGTCAGCAAAGAATCTGTAGGAAAGCTAAGTGCGTAAGATTTGCGCCCTATTCTGCCTCTCAAGACGATCTACAGCCCAGGATATGTCAAAGTTCGCGATGAACTCGGTAAACACACTTGGTGACATAATCGCGCCTCCCATCGAATCGCCCAGCTACCGCGGCGGCAATTCCACCATCTCGCACCTCCTCTTCTCTGACGCTTCTGGCGGCAATCCCAAGCTGCCACCTATTTCCTCCACCATCACCATCTGGCTCTGTGCCGAGCTTCAAGAAGAGGAGCAGCAAGCAGCCGCGGCAGCTGCCAGTGTAGACGCTACTATGGTTCCACAGAGTCCGGCTGATTTGATTCACGACTTTGTGCAAGCGACAGCCAACAGCCTTTGGCTGCATGGAGGCGGCATCGTTCCCGGTGGATCCGGACGAGCAATTGCGAGACGCGTTGTGGTGAATAGTGTGACGGATCCGAGTCCGCGTGCAGCGAGGGGAGTGCAAGAAGCCGTGAAAGTGATTGAGGTAATGCCGCCTCACCATTTTTCGATTCCTTCGTCATTTAAATGAGCATCGGCTGGCATTTTCTAACACGTTCGCGTACAGGCAACCGTTGGCCGCCTCCAAAAGCTCGCGGACACGAACGACGCCAAGGCCGAAGCCCCGGCTCCAAACCCAGACGGCACCCCGGTCCCACCGAACGTAACTCTATTCCTCATCATCCAGCCGTACACCACTCTCATTCCAAGCCCCATTACCGCCGCCGCCGCTACCGGCGGAGCTGCAACTGCGCTGCACAAGCATTTCCTCACGATGCTTTTGAACCCGCAGACCAAGGCACACGGCCTCGATGTTGTGAGCGCTGTAAGCCAGAGTGTGCGCAGTGACAAAGGGGCGAGCCGGCTGTTTGGTGGGAAGGAGATGACGGCGCAGTTGAAGGGGCTGATGGACAAGTGGAGTGAGGAACAGGTGCTGCGTGTTGTGGAGGTGGCAGTGAACGATGTATTGGAGGAGTTTTCGCTGCGGGCTAAGGGATTCAATGCATTGTAGCTTATTCTGCACGGTACTTCAATTTTCCAGTCATTTCCTTCAAATTTTTTGTCCTTCACAAAGGGTGAAGTCGAAAAGGAAGAAAGGCAACACCCATCATCGTTGTATTGTCGTCATCTTGAAACAAACAATGTCTCTTATACAAACCTTCATCAAATGGACACCATCATCATCGTCATCGTCAATTTACAAATCCGCTCTGAAATCACCGTATCTCCAACAGCCAAGCTGAATTTTTTTAGATTGGATGTGAGTTGCACTGCATTGTTTCAAATACCAAGTACAATCACTCACTCTGGACTTTCTAGCAGTCTCCTGCGCTGTCACCAAGGCAGCCAAAACCTCTTTCTTGAAACTCTTGGGCTGGCCAGGCTGCGAGTTGCGCACGTACTCCTCGTGCTGCTTGACAACCGCGTGGTCCAAGTAGGCGACACCGTCCGCCACAAGGCTCAAGTTCAGAACCTCTCCATTCGAGCCATTGCCGTCCGAGGGCACACTCAAGACAACATGCACAATGTCCGTGGCAGTTCTACCTCCGCCGACAATTCTGGCGACGAGCTTTCTGCCCTCCATATCCTCTCTCAGACGGTCGTAGGCACTATCACCGCCCTCTTGGTCCATTCCAGGGACGCTCAGGAAAGCGAGGCGAGCCTCGCGCGCCTGCGCAGGGAGATGCGTAAGGTTAAATTGCGGCGCAAGGGCACGGAGGCGAGACAGCGGCAGAGGCTCCGAGTTTCCGTAGTCAATGAATGTAACGAGGTAGTTCTTGCTGTCGGGCTGGAACTCGCGGACGCGTGCTCTGTACCACGCATCGTCGGCAGTGAACTTGGCTGCAACTACATCCCCAACCTTTGCAGACGCAAGGGCAGATTGTTGGTTCTTGTAGTAGGCAGCAAAGTCAGTCATGACCTTCTCCAACCGAATGAGTTCTGTCAAAAAACGATTGAGGAGGAATTTGGAGAGAGGATGCGGACGCACCTGGTCCAACAGTCTGAATGTGGATCTCTCCGGCGTTTCCAATCTCGCTCACATACACATCCTTCACAATCTCCTTGGTTTCGTCGCCATTTCCGAGGGAGGAAGTAGCGGCCTCCTCCTTTGCCCTGGCTTCCTCGACGGGGTCGCGAATAGACCAAATTCCGGCTCTCTTTTCTTGCGCACGCTTCTCAGCAGCATACAATTGGCTGCCGAATGGTGATTGCGCAGCAGAGTAGTCGTGGACAGTGGCAAACCCGGCGTCCAAAAGAAGGACTGCAAAGTTTTCAGTTGTGGCCGCACGGGCACCGGCACCGGGAACAGCGGTACCGGCACCTGCTCCGCCGGAGGTAGGCACGAACAGGGATCCAATGAAGCCACCAACTTTATCAATGCTCTCGATGCTCACTTCCACGTCACGCTGCAAGGCACGGCGGTTTGCCAAGTCGAGAGCTTCTTGACCGAAAGGTTCCGACTTTTCGTTAGCACTCTCCTTTTGGTTGGTATTTTGGCGGGCGGCCTTAGGAGTGCGAACACCACCTGGACAGTAGCTCAATAAAAATCACTACCACAAACACCAGCAAACATACCGAGAACCAAAGTGATCTTGATGTTTTGGCTAGGAAGCCAAACCTTGAATCTGGATCCAGACGAAGCAAACTCAACCACACCATTCACAGTCTTGTTGCGCTGGAGAGCAGATAAGAAACTCTTTGCCTTGTTTGCAGATTCAGAAGCGTCCACGAAGCGGTACACGGGAGGTTCCTTGTCAGAGTGTAATCCCTTTCCAGCCTTCTGAGCCTTATCCTCAGCCAAGAGCAGGGCATCGTAGTTGGCAGCGCGGTTGTCGTCGTCCTTGCGATGCCTGAGGGCGGTAGCAAGACCACGGGAGATCAAGGCTTCCGAAATGTTTGTCTCGCCGAGGGTCAAACTGGCGCAGTCTCGTTCGTCGAAGTTGCCCTCCTTTGGTTTCACAAACTCGATTGTAACATGGACAGTCTTGCCAATCAAGCGCTGGCGCAAGTACTGATGGAATCGCGGATTGAGCCAATACATGATTGCCAAAGAACAGGAATCGAACAAACCTCTTTCGCCTCGTGGCCGTATCCACTATCATTTGAGTCTCCTTCTTTGGCCTTTGGCGGACCTCTGACGGATGCAAGGAAGATTCTGCGTTCCGGAGAGTTAAGTTTGGTCAAAGGGACCACGCTAATGCAATCCGCGCCGTTGATTCTGGTCACGATAGCGTCAAAGTCTTTGACAGACATCGCGGATGCGCTACCAGCAGCTACAGGGACATACGACTTCCACAACCGGAGTTTCTTGTCCTTGGCTTTTTGCTCAGCGGCCTTCAAATTTTGAGCACCTCCTGTGACCATTGCAGCCTGCCATGAGACAACGGAGGCATATCCTTCCGCCAATAGGGCCTCAGCGATGGAGCCGCCCACCTTGTGAATCAAGGAGGCATTGAAGCTGCCGGAAGGAGAAAGACCCTCGAGGACAACGGACACGTCACGGTGCAGCAAGCGGGTCTCAACAAAGTACTTGGCTTCCTGACCAAATGGCTCAATTTGGTCCTCCCCGCTGGGGGGATTCACCCTGTACACAGGTGCTTTGATGCCAGTCAGGTTGACGTTGAGATACTGATGCAGTCTCTTTGACGGATCAGTCGGGTTGGGGATGTTCACAACGACGCGAATCGTGTTGGCGTCACGGATTTGATCAACAAAACCTGTGTCGGACCGGTTGAATGTCAAGCTGATGGAATGCATTCCGCTCACCTTCGACGGCCTTTCCCTTGTGGGCATCCAAAATTGCGCGCCCGTCAGCGACAGAAAATGCGACATCGCGAGGAGAAACTTTCTGAGACCAAAGACCCAAGCGACCGATCTGAGCAGCGGCTTCCAGCTCGGAAAGTGCGGTTTGCTCGCTGGCAGTTTAGTTCAGAACGGTAACACATTGATACCCGAAAAACACATACTCAGAGGGAGCCCTCTTTCCATCCGCGGGTTTCACTTTGGCCCAACCACTCTTAACAAGCAGTCTTGTGACGTTGGTCTCGCCGTCCACGCCAGGAGGAGCGAGCGTCAGAGATCCAAAGTCGCGGTTGTTGGTTGTGGTTGTGTATTCGACCTTGTATGCAACCTCCTTTCCAACCAAGAGTTTTCTCGTGAATTCGCGAGACTCGTAGGCACCAGTCTGGGTTGGGGTTGGAGGGATCGAGAGTCAGATTTTTGCGCATTTCGTTCGCCGGGTGACTGACGCCGTGCCCGATTCATGACCAAGAGAGCACGAGAGTGAGGGTTGATGCGGGTGAACTCACTTCTTCTTTGGAGGGATCAGCGGCGGTTCCGAGACGAGGGGCAACGATGTTTGCGAAGGAGAGGATGCGCTCTGGCGGGGGACCGTTGAGCGGACGGCCGCGGAGGATAACCGAGTCTCCGCTGAGGACGGCCTTGACGAAGGCGCGCCCGGACATGGGAAGCGAGTTGGAGCCGGTGGTGGATGCGGTCGTCATTGCGCTTGGCTGGTTTCGTGTGTGTTCTGGGTGATCATCAGATTCGACGTGGTTTAGGGCGTATGCGTATTCACGCGCATGGTAATATTATGCGGCGGAGCGATCATGGTGTGCGGTTGCTCACCTGTTTGGGCGGTGATTTTGGAGGACTCTCGCCACGAACTCAACTCCGTTCACACCGCGAGGACAACCACACTTCACGTCTTATTTCAAGTACGATATGACGAAATAAACAGAATAGCAAAAGAATGAAGGCTCAGTGGCCTCCAACTTGGTTGATGGTGGTCTGAATCACATCGCCATCCTCCAAATCAAGCTGCGCGTGAAAAAAACGTAAGTTATAGCGCCGTCTGATATCAAAACCGTCGAAACTCACTGAGTCAGGAGTGTCGGTTGGGTTTAATCTGTTGCCATCAACGAGGAAGCGCACGGATCTGGGGTCCTTTTTCCAAGAAAGAATCAATGTGTGAATATACTGTCGCATACGTATAGCACGAAGATGGAAGTTTGCAGTGTGATGTCCGAACCCAGCAACCCATAGACACGAAGGAGACACCCACCACTCCAGTCTTTGACGAGTAGGCATCCATGAGCTTAGACAGCTGCGTGGAACGCTTGATTTTGAATGCTGAAGGGGGCATGTCAGAATGTTGGCAACGAAAGGGGCGCCGACAACAAGCCACGCACCGACTTCGTTTCCGTCTGAGCCGACCACCTTCAAGTTGATGTGCTGGACACCGTCGGCCTGTGTTTTGGGTGGCGGACACAGTCAGAAGATGTGTTGTTTGGACGCCGGTACGGGGGCCTAGAGCGCATGCGAGGTGCGGGGAGTGAGGGCCATCGGAGTGAGGCTTGGCCACCGGATGAGGGCTGGGTCGGATGCCCGGGACACTGGAAAAAAAGGGGGGAGGATCCACGCACGTTCTCCGGCTTCACTTGCTCGCCTTCAGTCATTTGATTTGTGCAAAAGAAATGCTCGGAAAAGCACAGCCAACACACAACCAACCACCCACGCGAAAGGCCGCGGCTGCCTCCCTCGCACTGACGTTCACTGTCGCCACCGCACTGTTTCTGCTCCATCTGTCCCTGGAAACCCCTAACTATCCGGCAACGTTGGCAAATGGTGCGTGTCTCCACTCCTCTGCCATGCAGCCTCCCACCTTATCACGTTTCCCCCCCAGTCTGCCCATTCGAGCAGCCTAATCTCTCTCAACCGATATTCCACTCAACTCGTCCCCGTCTCTTCAAGGCGCTGGAGTCGGTGTTGGCTGCCGGCGAAATACTCGTCATTCCCTCAGCCCCGCGCATTCTGCAGGCAGAGAGCGATTCAGAATACATGGGTTGGAAACAAACGGCCAATGTCAAGTACCTGCTCGACCATTACTCTGTGGGCGGGGGGGTAGTTACCATTTCGCGCGCCAACGACTTAACTCTGAACTCGCCGTGCCTCGTTTCCCTCTATCTTCCCATTCAAACGGAACGCGATGACATTTTTATGGGCTCATTGCCAAGCAAAGAAGAGTTGAGGAGAGACTTTGGTATTGATAATGTGTCCACAGTGGATGAACTTCCCTTGCACTTGTCTACCGCAGTGAAGGAGAGCAAGGTATAGACCATGAAACTACTTCCAGCGAGGTAGAAGATACTGATTGGCACGTATTAAGAACGTAATCTCGACAGTTCAAGCCACTCAAGTCTTTGCATCTCTTCCGGCCACTGTGGTGGACAGACTTACCGCTGAAGGAGTAGAGATTCAATTCTCTAGTCAAGCCCTTCAAGCATTTTACGAGGCGAGATTCATCAAAACCGACCAAGAGTTCGCGCGACTCGTGTTTGCGAGTAAGCTGGCGCATTGGGTCCACAAGAATGTTGAACTATATATTTCTAGATCCAAAGAAGTGACAGGTAAATTTTTTGGCTTCAATCCGTCGTCCCCTCACAGTTGCTCATCTACGCATTGTTAGAAATCGAAATATTCACCGAATTCATCCGACTTTCTGCTCTCTGCGGCGGCGACCTCCAATCCTATCCCCCCATAGTCGGCGCCGGAATGCACGGTGCAACGCTCCACTACCGAACTGGAAATCTTCGCAGGGAATCACACGCGAAAATCCAACCCGGGTCTTTTGTCCTCGTAGACGCTGCGCCCGAGTTTGCGGGCTACACGAGCGACCTGACGCGAACCTACGTGCGCGGGGGCAGCGGCAAGCGCGGTGGGCTCCTGTGTCGCGGGCAATGCCGGCTATGGACGCCGCAGATGAAGGAGGTGTATGGGATTGTGGAGCGTGTTCAGCAACGCTTTATTGATAGCTTTGAGCTGGGCGCCGATTGGGCTGCCATCAATTCCGAATTTGTAGTGGACATCACCAGGGAGCTGGTCAATGCGGAGTTTATTATTGGCGTTTCTTTGGAAGACGCGGTCCAGATGAAGGCCTACAGTATCTTTATGCCGCATGGATTGGGGCATCCGGTAGGCCTTGAAGTGCACGACCCAACTCCGAATATCTTTGTGGAGGAAGGCATCAAGTTTCTTGGAAACACCTCCGCCGGTTTTGATACCGTCAATGCACACATGGAATGGATCAAAAAACAGAAACCTCAGCTCCACAATGCTGCTGTCGCCAATTACAAGATCTCCAGAGGCCACATCACCACTGTCGAGCCTGGAATTTATTTTATTCCAAAGTTGTTGGAGAGTGTCAAGAAGGAGGCTCGAGGGGAATGTATCAATTGGGACAAGATTGAGCAAGGTGGATACCTTTCCCTTGGAGGAGTTCGAATTGAAGACATTGTCATGTTTGGACACGACGGAAAGAAGCGCATTATCACGCGTGAATAATAGGACGGAAGAAAGCGCATTGTCACGCGTGAATAATTTCAAGTTTCAATAAAGAAGATAACGAATGTCCTCAATAACATATGGTCGCGAGGCCTTAGCGGAACCAAAAAAACAACACAATTATTTCCACCACCACTTGAAGCTTTTGCTGCCCACAGACACGTCCAACAGTACCTCTTTCAGCGCCAACTCCGCATTTTTTGTCCGCAATGAAATCTTGCTCAACATGGTGTTGAGCTTTCTCTCTTTCATCTTGAGCTTATCATTCTGCTCCTTCTCGACCGGGGTGTCGACTCTCCAGTCTGGGTCGTGCCCTCTTTGGCTAACTGGCAGCACTGTACATTCAATACCATGAACAACAGCCTCCGTGACGGCACCCCCTTGAATGCTCCGAATCAATTCAGTTCCTTCCTTTCCAACCGCAGTATCCTCCGAGCCAGATTGTGAGATACCGCCGTCGCTATCCTCTCCCCGAGTCGCCGCCCGAGCACACTCATCCGCCTCTCCGCGTGACAGTCCTAGCGTGCACTCAGGCACGTCCGGGAGAGCGGGCAGAGGCTTGCTAGCCCGCGGCGCGCGGCGGGAGAGCGAGAGCTCCCCAGGTACTTGGGGCGGGAGCTCGGCGGGGATGGCTGGCGTCAGCGGGCTGCCGGATGCGGGTACTTCCGGACGAAGCGCCGTTGACATGACGACGCTTGCGGGAGGGGGTTGGAGCTTGCGGGCCCATTTTTGGAAGAGAGAAGGGGCACCAGAATGTGTCGAGGTTAGCCAAGTTTCTTTAGTGGGAGCCCGTTTCGCCTGCGTGAATGAAATGCGGAAGTTGGAGGTTGATTTGTGCAGAGACATGACCGTTTTCGAAGGTTCGCGTTTTATCACGGGCTTTGGAGGTGGAGATGGGCTTGTTGGCGGAGAAGGCAAACGAATTACGCGCGACCTCCTCTTCCGAGCTGAACTTCCTGAAATACCCGCGGAAGACCGTTCACGCATGCCTGTACCAGCACGACTCATTGAAAATGGGTCAGTACCGTCAAGATCGGCGTAAAGGTTGCTGTTCCCCGAGACTTCGTTTTCCTCAGACGCTTCTTGAAGGTAGAAGGGTTGATACGAGAATGAAGGTTGCAGCGCAGATCTGTTGGAATAGTCGTGGCGGTAATGCAGATGTGCGAGGGATGTGATCGATGCGCGCTTCCTGATGGAAGAGCCTGAGTTTGCCCTGACAGCAAGCGAAGATCCACTACCAGCTCTGTGGGAAAGTGTGGATCCAGAGCTTCCGGCTCGATGTTTCATGATAGAGGATCCACTTGAAATTCGACGGGCGAGGGAGGAGCCACTTAGCGCGCGAGAGTTTGATGAAGAGGATCGGTGTTTCATGGAGCTCTGCTTGGGCTTGCGCAGCTTGTGGTTTGACACGGTAGACGACGAGCGTGGGAGCGATTCGACTGAGTTCACAGGTATCGCATGCAGTTCGTCGAGGGAAGATTTGATCTCGAGGATGGTGTCCTCCGTGTCAAAAGAGACAGCCTTCCTGCGGGCGAGGGAGGCAGCGGATATGTGCGCCGATGCCCTACGGTTATTTGTGGACGGACGAATCATGCGGCTGGAAGTCGCACGGGAAGCTGACAGCGAGGCGGAGTGGCGCTTGAGGGTTTCGTTGAGGGGCTCTGACTCGCACACGTTGTTCATGTAATGAGTGTGCACCGAGTGAGAGTTTGTAGAGTGAGACAGGGAGTGAGAGTGCGAGTAAGAGTCCACGAGGGTGGCTGTCGACGTCGAGCTGTCAGAGAGCGGAGCGAACGAGGGTGGGACTGGCGGAGGCGGCGGGAGGAACCCAAGCCCGTTCGGCACAACGAGGCCTCCGCTCGCATGCATAAACATCATCCCAGGTCCCCCACTTGGCCCCACAGAGCCTGTCGGATACTGCATCGGAACAGGGTAGTAATACGCCTTTGACGGCGCTGTGGGGGTAGCCTGCCCACGCGGACCCACCGGGTGCCCAGCAGCCACGGAACTGAGCGCATGCGCATATGCCTTTTCGGTGCCTCTGTCCTCGTCGCTTGGAAGCTTGGATCCTGGGTGCATCACGACGGGGATCCATGAGATGACCGGTTGACCCTCCATGTTTTGAGTGAAAGGTTCACACACTGAAAATCGTTTGAAAACGGCCTGCTGGTTTTTCTTCACTTTCCATTAACGTGACAAAAGAGCGAGCAAAAAGTACCTTTTGAGTGCTGTGTGCTAGTGGGTGACAATCAAAAGGATTGCCCATTCGACATTCTTCCCTTCCTATCTTGTCCTTCACAGCCCTGTATTCGACGGACAATCACTTTGGAGAAAGGCTTTTAAAAGTCTCATCACCTACTTCCGATCCCCCACTTCAAATGTCGAACCGTAGGACACCTCAGTCTCATCAAACACAGTCCTCTGCAACCACTACTCCACCAACACGTCAAAGCACTCTTGACTTTTACCATGCTTCCATTTCACGCACGATCGGGACCACGCCCTCCTTTCAGTCAGCTCGACGCGTTTACAGTGCCAACAACACTGCGGCCCTTGCCGCCAGAACAACGCCGGCGACCTCTACGACCCTTACCGCGACCCCATTTCTTTCAAATTCGTCGAACACCCAGCTCGGGACACCTCCCCAATCCACATCAACGACTCGAACTTCGACCGTCGCCGGAGATGCCATCTCGAACCTCTTTTCCCCTCAGAGTAATCACTTTCCTTCGTCGCAGCAGCAACACAACCCGAACATGCCTCCCGCTTCCCCGCCACCCGTGACTCGGTTTCAACGATCCCTCCAGTCCTCCGCCTCCGTTCACCCGCAGTTTAGAAGTAAAGCAGTGTGCGAGCTATTTTGCAGACACTGCGACGAAGTCGTCTGCACTCGGGTAAGCATATTTCTTGACAATCTGTAAATCTTCTAGTCCTCCACACTTACGCATTCAACTCTCCTTCTTGTTTTTTAAGGGCATGAAAGCAATTTTGCTTGGTGACACACGCGTGGAGCTTTTTTCGACTGATTCGCCGCCCTGCAGGTTTAGCCTCTTGAAAAATTTGTTGCTCATACGAAATTTTTCATTTCCTCAACTGATCTCTCCCCGCCACCCCCTCCGCCACAGAGTTCAGCTTGTGGAAAACGACTACATGACTCGTAACTGCCAGTGCAGAATCAGGGATGTTGCTTGTTTGCAGTGGTGAGTTTTGATTACGAACCTGTGGGAAGGATGTGTTTGTTCCATCCTGATGCTCTTACTTGGCAATGCAGTGGAAATGTGATTGGATACCATGTGACCCAGCCATGCGAGGTGTGTCTTGATTCGTGCAACAACGGGCATTTCTGGATGTTCTGTGAGTCGGTTAGAATCAAGTTTGTTGGTTTGACCCTTTTCTTGCAACTAGTGAGTGAGGGTGTCAAGTCCAAGGATCGCGAACACTTCAGTACGTATCCTGGAGCTTCCTTTGTCTTTGACTAAAGTCCATGTGAACAGACAAGAAGCTCTTGTGGGCCCACTTGCCAAGTGCTGAAATGGATGTGGCCAAAGATGCTCAGTATGAAACCTTGTGTCGTTGAGGTGGTCAGGACCTAGGCGCATGGTGAAAGACTCACAAAAAACAGCCAATGCGCCAACCTCAAAAAACATTTTCTGGAATAAAAAGAAACAAGAGGATATCATCGTCATGTTTTTTTATTTTAGGACACGACTGAAAAGGGATGACCAGGAAAGGGGGGTTCTACGGAGTTCGCGTTGGACGCATTCCGGGAGTGTACAGAACATGGTGAATATTGAGTGTATCATGCTTGTTGGTGTTCGTGGCTGATGAGTGTGTCATTGGGGTAGGCAGGAAGCCAGCGATCAAACCTCGCACTTCCCGAATGCACGCCACCGGAAGTTCAGCACTTACGACGAAGCGCGAGCGTTCGTGTATGGTGCAGCCGGCGAAGCACAGCCGACTCAAACTCAAGCCAATCCACGACGGCCTCTCGTCCACGGGAAACCCCCCTCTGTCAACACTGCGGCTGCGGCTGCAACTTCCTCCATTTCCGCGCGAAGGAACGATTTGGTCGTGATCGACGACGATGGGATGGATCCCCGTCCAGATGTACACTCGTTTCTCCCCTCCCCACCACCGCCATACGCGAGGGACGCCCCACAAGAGCCTGTTAGTGCGGCCAAAGGAGTCTCCCCGAATCAGTCGTCAACGACAACCGCGGAGCACGCGTCGATCGTCGCGAAGCCGACGTTGTCCGCATTTTCGGACAACGCGGGCACTGACACTCTCACTGCTGAGCAGCTCGCGGATCCTTGGCATTCACCTCCAATCACGACACACCGTAAAGAACATAGAAAAACGGAGTGCGAATTTCAAAGGGATACGAAAAGAGAGAAAGACCTAGTTCAGGAGCGTCTGAGAGAAGCCGAGCCCTTGCTGCGGCTGTTTGGCATCAATCCGAACGAAACTGTGGCGCCTACTCAAACGGTCAAGACGGACTCTCTAAAGCAGGAAATGCATCCACCACCATCAGCTCACGTTCATGAACAAAGTCCATCAACCAATCTGCTTGATTCTCTCGCGATCTTGTCTCCGGAACAAAGGGAACTCATTTGGAATTTGGAGAAAGGAAATAATGTGTTTTTGACGGGAAGTGCCGGAACTGGAAAGTCTGTCAGTCTTAGAATGGCGATTGAGTATTTACGAATGAAAATGAAGAGAGTTGGTGTAACAGCGCCGACCGGTGTGGCTGCCCAACAAGGTAATATACTCGGGCTTTCTCTCCCGTATTTTTCATAAATGGAAAAATAGTTGGCGGAGTGACCATCAATTCCTTTGCAAAACTTGGTTCCGAGCCGTTCAATCCAGCAAAAATCTTGTCCAACAACATCGCGAATTCGGAGAACTGGGATGGGTGAACTTTTATTTGGACAGTTTGCATTTACTGATGCACTGACTGGAATAACGAAGACTCGATGTCTTGATCATAGACGAGATTTCAATGATCTCGCACCGTGTCTTAGACCTTGTCAGCACACCATGCCTTTTTTCGCAATATTAGTTTTAACGATACTGCTAGGTGGACTCGATCTCCAAAGCGGTATACAACAGCAAAAAACCTTTTGGAGGCCTGCAAGTTGTTGTTTGTGGTGACTTTTTCCAGCTACCGCCAGTCCCAAGCGCCTACTGCAACCAATGCCTGAGCAAAGAATTTATAAAGCTGCAACCCCATGAAGCCATATGCCAAAACTCGAAATGTTTTGAAAAGCTGAGAAGGGAGATGAAGCCAAAAAACACTTTTGATCCCAGGTTCGTTCATTGCTTTTCCTGTCCATCTGCTTATTTTTAACACGAGTTTTTTGCAGAACCCTTTTCGCTTTCGAATCTACCGTCTGGGAAAAAGCAGATTTTGTGTTCGTCGAATTGACCCAGGTCTTCCGGCAGGACGACAAGTTCTTTGTGGACCTCCTAAACCGTATTCGTTGGGGCACATACACGCCGGAAGATCAGCGGCTGTTGAATGCATGCACGAAACCTTTGGACACGACGCAGCATCTGGCAACACGTCTTGAAACCCATCGAGCAAATGCGGATTCGACCAATGAACGGTTCTTCGAAGAGCTTCCAGACCGTGATACACGCGATTACCATGCATTGGATGGCGTTTCCGATTCTTTCGATAGCCACCTTTTAAAAAGCATCGAAGATTACGTACGCGCACCAGCAACTGTGAAGGTAATCCATCATTTCCGGCCTAAAGTTTTATTTCTTGCCCACTTATTCGAGGAAATCATCAGCTTCGTAGGGGCACTCAAGTTATGTTGATTGCAAACCTCTGCGTGACCGAAGGCTTAGTGAATGGTGCACGGGGGGTAGTGATAGGTGGGAACTTGTCATAGATTTATCTATGACTGAGTCGGTTTATTACACAAGATTTTGACTTCAGCAAAGATGTGCATGGACGCAAACTGTCGGAGAAACTTTATCCAGTCGTGGTCTTCAAGGGCAGCATCATTCGCACCATCGTCGAATACGAGTTTCGTGTTGAGTACGCAACGAACAGCAGTATGTGGCGCGTACAAGTGCCCTTGATCTTTGGTGAGGAAATCGGCAATCCTTTGACTAAGTCACTGATTGAGATTCCTGTTTGTAGGTTGGGCTATCACGATTCACAAAAGCCAAGGAATGACCCTGGATCAAGCGTATATTGATCTTAGGAAGTGCTTTGCAGATGGACAGGTCTACTTTCTTGATTTTGGCTGATACCTGCAAGTTTACTTACTCCAGGTTCGTATTATAGGCCTACGTGGCTCTTTCCCGAGTGAAGACGGCAAAAGGTGAATTTGTTCTTTCTATCGATAGCACTGAATGAGAAACAGGCATCTGTCTCGAACGTTCGGGTCCCCACTTTGCCTCCCTCCTGTCTGTAAAAACGAACCAAAGAGTGAAGAAATTCTATCTGAAGCTACAAAAAGACAAGAAAGAAAAAGAGCTTTTGGCAGAATCCTGGTAGTTTTAGTCCTGTCATCTCACTGGGTATCGGTATCTCCCTAATGTTACCACAGGAAACCAGCAATGCTATCAGGGATATGCTCATTCTGGGATCTGGTTGGACCGAAGGATAATGCAGAAACTGAATTGTGTGATTTTGTTCGTTGGACCTTCAAAAAGGTAAGAACAAAAGGTTGAAATGTGTAGCCACATGGCTCACTTACATGGCAACAGCTTCGTGCTAAAATGCCTCTCGAGTCGCATTTTGAGTCACCCAAGGACATCTCGGATAATTGCGATGACAAAGACTTTGAGTTTGAGGACGATGAAGCCATTCTCGGCGACATGATTATGTCGTCACAGGCGCAAATTGATATGCACTTCAGTGCAAAAAGATGTATGAAGTCGGAATGTTCTGACGGGGAAGAAGTCCTGAAACGAGTAAAACTTGAATAAAGTACAACTGACAATTCTCCTTGGAATGGACGACATAGACGAAGCGATCATTCGAGCATCCATAGCCGTGGAAAGAGTAGCATCTACACCGAAGGCATCGAAGAAAGAGGTGCATCGAACTCCTCTCGGCGAAGTCCTGGGTGCTCCAGTCGGAGTCAACGAGTCGAGGCAGGATGTGGATGCCGTCGACCCTAAGGATTATCAAGAAATCGCAATCATGGCGCTCGCAGATGAATTCTTTAAGGTGAATACTCTGGTTTGTTTTTATGTCAGTTCTGTTGACGATTCGGGTGATGACGCAGACCAACGAAGTTAATTTGGAACTTCGAACCTATTTGCTTGAAAATGCGATTCCGACCATGATGCTGGCATTAGAGAAGCTACTGAAAGAGGTTGACCAACGAGGAATGGTGGAAGACGAAACCACATTGCGAACTATGGAGGTTTCCTCAGACACCATTAAGACCACTTTCCCAAAAAATATGGAATCAGTGCCAGGGGATAGAAGCTGTCTCGAAATTCAAATCGACAAGCCGGAAAAGCCAGCATTCGATCCAATCAATTGGCTAGGTAGGCGCTACTTTTCTGTGATTGTCGTCTAAGGCAACATACAGCGCAATTCCTTTACAGAAATAACCCACGATATGTGAATGCGTCCGATGTTTCAAATCATCCCTATTTTCAACAATTGAGGGCTGTGTCACAGCATGCAAAAGCAAGGTTGTTCGAGTTTCAGCTCACTCAACGTGCGAAACAAAGGGCTGAGGCAATGGCTCGAAAACGCGAAAAGGAAAGACTTAAAAAAGCGCGAACACAACAAATGGAAGAGATGCGATCTCTTTTTGATCAACTGCTGTCTACGGTTTTTAAAAAGTGGACTGGAAAACTTTGGCGAATCGTGAATGGATCCATCAGCAAGACAGAAATGGTGGCGTATGATTTAGCCTTGAATGTCCTTGCTTGATATTTACTATTGGTATTTTAGCTTGACGCGTACCAATCTTTGCTAGAGTCCCACACAATTCAGGCGAACGATGCTATGATTTCAAAGGTCTCGGATCTCATTAAATACTTATCAATGTCCACAGAGGTGGCTGACCGGATGAGAATTGAGTTTCAAAAGCGAGTCCAAACTTCAGAAGATTCGCCTTCAAACGAGGATAGTCCAAACGAAAATGAAACACCTGGCCAAGAAGCAGCTGGTTCCACTGAGACCGTCTCAAACGAAACTAAAGGGCATGAGCTTGCAAACGATTTTTTTTGCCTGAGCCCAGAATATCTAACGGCCGAAAAGTGGGACATAACCACGTTTGTGGATGGAATGATGATTTTGACAGATCATGGATCTTGGACAATTGATGACCTAAGTACATTTTTAATGGCACTGGCTGCATACATCGACTCTTTAGGGGAGAAACTCTTACTCAGCTTTAACAACATTTTCTATGTTCCAAGATTCCAGCGACCGTCCACGAAAACTTTCTCACCCAAAGACGAATGGCGGCACAAACTCGCTAAACTAGTGATTGAATTTGGCGATAAGAATGCAGATTCACTCAAAGGAAGCTTGATGGATTATTGTCGTGGCAATGTAACCCTTTCTCAATTGGGAGTAACTCAAGCAGCGATCCCTGAAAACAACCTACGAAGCATTCCTGAAAATAATGTCTCTAGTCCCTTCGGTAGACTTCAAGACGAAGTGCAGTGGTCTAAAGGGGCTGCAGAAGCAGAAGATGAGTTCAAAAAGTTTATGATGGTGATGGTTGGCTTGTACGGACTTCCATCGTCAGAAACATTTTTCAGATTTCTTAAGCGCAAGGCGGAAGAAGAGGCTGCTCTGTTCGAAAAAGAACGGCACGATGCGGAGGTGGCTGACATGCAGAATGCGGTGTCAAGCGAAGACATGCAGGCTCGCATTCAAAAAATTATGAGTCTTTTTGTGCTTGTTCAAAATGCAAATGTCACGGCTGAAACAGTTAACTTGGCGATAGACAAAATATCGAACGCGTTGGGATCGAAACTATCCCCGCAAACGAATAGTATCTTAATGAAGCTAAAATACAAAGGTATTAAGAAAGAGCTAGAGAAAATTCGAATATCTTCGGAGGATTTTGTTGCACGAATTCTGGACAGCCTCCAAATTTCGAACGAAGACTTTGACAACCTTCTTAAAGTTCTGGGAGCAATATTTGAGAGCATGGTCGGACAAGATAGTGGAGAGGCTCTCGAAGCCATTAAAACTCTTGAGAAACAAATATCGTCAGCTCAGGTGAATCGAGCGGATATTCAAAGTCAAGCCATGCATGAGCTTAATGCTATATCAAAACGTAATGACATGTCCATAGCTGAATACGCGGAGCAATCAGTACATATTCTTGGTCGAGCAGTTGAACAATTTCATAAGGAGCACAGAATATCAACCCGATTATCTTTAGTGGAATCGGGTGTATTGAAAGCAGAAACGTCAGGAGAGACAGAACAAATGATAGTTGAGCGATTCTTAAGGGTTGTGGCCTGTTCCATTGACACCAAATCTATTTTGGTCGGAGCGATGTTTCCTCCAGAACAGCAAGGTTTTGAGGGGAAAACCATGACTCTTGGAAAACCTTTCCAATCTGATGATTGTGTAAATGATACCATCATGCCTCCCAAGCTTTTGGACAACAGGGTTGGAAAATACCTTGGGCTCCCGTTGATTTCTGCAGCGAAAAAACCCGTAGGAGTGATTGGAATGACTTTAATCGGTCCAGAAGATGGGGGCTACGTCCAGCCTGATATAGACTTCTTGGCGGTATGGATTGTATTCAATGTCGAATGATCTTTAACCAAATCATTACAGAGTGCTTCTTCCAAAATCATTGAGACAATTGAGAGAATTGATGCCCGAGAGAAGAACATTCAAATTGCTCAAGCAGCTGCGCAATACATGAGAGAAAAGATTGGGGACACATCGAATTTGCGAGTATATTTGAACCTCCCAGCAGTGGAACGTGCGGACAAGGAAGAAATATACGGTTTATTAGAAAGACCTTACAGTCCGATTGTAAAGGATCCGCGCTTGGCAAGTGCTAAATCAAGAGAAATGGCTGCGAACCCAGACCCACCAGATATTCAAAATGCAAAATCTTTTGCACGGTACTTGGCTGGAGCTTCTGGTCACTCCAATATCGAAAGAATTCATGACGATGCTCCGGAAATGTGAGTATATTCAGCCAATATGTTAAAGTTACTTTCTGAACTACTCTCCAGAAACTTCATTCATCAAGCTACAAAGGAGCGAGAAATGATCAACGGAGGTAAAAATGATCAGGGCGGCATAGACACATACATTCCTATTCTGGACGACGACAAAAAAGTATTTTGCGTCGTTGGGGTGTCCAAAAAAGATGGAAACGGCGAGGTCTCGGATGAAGACTTGAACGAAATCCGAAAAATAACCAATATCTTGTCGACTTGTGCAAGCATGGCGAAAAAAGAAAAGTTTGGAGATGACAGCATCGTTCAACATCTTGATGGCGAAGCAATCGATGAAGAATCCCGGCGAGCCCTCCTGTTCCCGAAGATGATGCTTGTGTCAGCACGCCAATATCTTTCCAAACTTGACAACAAGGCAATTTCTGAGCTAAAAAGTTACAAGAAACCACCTATTGCAGTTTTAAAAGTACTGAAGGCTGTTCTATACTTACATGGAAAGAAACCGAAAGAAGGTGAGTATCGGTTGGCCACCTGGATATGCAATCTTAAGATTTCAAATTAGTTGCAAAATGGGCAGACGTTGTAAAGGTACGATTTGTTGCCTGCTTTAACAAATCAACTGAGTACAATACCAGTTTGTCAACATGGACCTTCTAAAAGCCATGGTCTCATATGACCCCACTGCCCTACAGAAGAAAATTCGATTCAAAAGGTGTAACCGAATTCTTCACTGTAAGTACAGCATCCTTCTAGGTCGCGCTTATTAAGATGAAATTTGTCAGCCCTTTCGAAAGTCGACATCAAAAAAAAGTCTTCTATTCCTACCCTGGTCATGTTTGACTGGCTGATTATCTCCCTGGATCTTCGCCGACGCGCGGTGGAAGCTCGTAAGAGGCACCCTCTTGTCTTCGCGGAGTCCACAGCGTTGGAAACTGAGGAAACCCCCGAGGCTGGAGAGGATGAGGCAGAAAATGCCGATGAGGGGGAGGCAGAACCTCCGTCAACTCCACAATCATCTTCGACATAAAAAAACTGTTTCATTTTGGAATGAAATTTAAAAACAAATTATAATTCCCCATGCCTTTTTGAGTCAAACTTGCATACGCCAGCAAATCGACCCGCACCATTGTAGCTTTCTCCTTCTCCCCAAAGTGACCAACCGCGTCTCTCGGACGCACCTACCCCACCACGGCCCCCTGCCTCGATACGAGCTCCCATACTTCTCTGGTCGGTTCTTAAAATGGATCGGGAGCATGCGGGTGCTGTCGTTCGGCAAACAGGGCTGGTGACAGCGTCTGATTGATTGCAAACTGGTGAGCCAAGGAATGGGTCCACGTAAGCCATATAGGAAGGCACTTCCGCCTCGTCATCAGCTAAAGCACTGTGTGTATCCTGAGTTTCAGTAAGGGGATTATCATGGCTTGTCCACAAGACCAAGTAGTCGGAGACGTGGCCATCCGCATCAGTCCAGTATGGCCACTGCATTTGAGCATCCCCTGACAACAGATGACAATGAGTTAACCGTTAACCGTCATGTGAAAAGCTATGGGCTCGAACCTTTTCCTCCGGAAAACCATCCGTAAAGGCCACTCGACGGCTCTTCATCGAATAAGAGGCGAAGGTAGTCCCGACTTGCTCTCTCTGAAGGAACGATTGTGCGCACACGAAGCTTGCTGTTGTGACCACCTGGAAACTTCAGGTCCCCAACTTGATTTTTGCGGATACTTTAAATCAAGTTAGGCCACGATGGCAAAGCAAGCATACACAATACAAAAACTCACATTTCCTTCTCAACAGAACCCATGAAACTTTTGAAATCAGCAAACGTTCCATTAACTTTTGCCCTCTTGCCATCCCGCTTGAAAGATTCTGACCATCCCCAAGTTCCAGCAAACGCAGCGGTTACAGGATACTGATTGCAATCTGTTTCCGTCGGATTCCAGCGCTGCATCAAGCAAAGTCCTAAATACAACCGCTTCATCACATTAATGTTATGGTTAGGTAGGTCATAGTCCGGGCTGGTCAAGGGCGAGAGAATGGAAGAAGAAACGACAGGCGGAATGAACCCAGAACGGTCTTGACCAGTTGAATCCCACATGCTTGTTATGGGACTGTAACGACCTCCAAACTTGTTCCCTTCAACATATACAGAATCGTCCAACGTAGAAAGTATGAAGAGCTCAGACTGCTGTACCGCAAAGATACATCCCACAATACCCGAGGAGTAACCGTAGATTTCGCTCGTGCAGTTTAGCATTTCCAACCGCTTGGCTACACCCGCTTTCTTTGGCGTAAATTCTTTGTAGAAGATGTGCAAATGGTTTGCAGCACTTCCAGCAGTGGTTGACGCAAATTTGCTTGGCGTGTAAAGCTTTGAATGATGCTGGAATGCTACTTCATGCGTCTTGAGTTTCATTTTGCCTTCCACAGATGCAATAAGTTCGGCCGTCAGCAGCTCCGATACTTTCGCTGCAACCAACTCTGCGTCGTATTCCTCTTCCAATTCATCATGCCATGATTTATCCGAGGCACTGCGTGTGGTCTGAAGCAACACTACGTCGAAGCTGGACAGATATACAAACAGGTGACTCTTCAAGGCTCTTATACGCGACAAACTCAATCCACCAATGTTGAACGTGACGATGGAAACTTGCTCGCCCGCCTTGAATAAGGTATAAACCACAGGAACATGAACCGAAATATCGTTTGCACAGGCAGTGTGTTTAGCGAGAAGCCGATCCTCGGCCACAATACCTCCATACGCCTTGCGAAAGGCTTTTCCGTAGTCCTTCAGGGGTTCGCATGAGCTGAAGGTGCCAGAGTAGTTAGAGGGGGCAAGACAACTTTCGACAGGAGTTATGTACACCACAGGGGCGTGCCGGATGGATGGATCCCGAATGTGCTTGGTCGCGTCAATGGGAGGCACATAAGGTGCCCACACGTACGACCCGATCGATCCCGTTGATGGCGAAAAGAAGGATCTGACGAAACCATGAGCAGCCAGATCTAACTAAACTTGAATGCAAGAACGATTCTTACGTCCAAGTTCCAGTTTCCTCCAGTGCAATTTTAAGAACATTGCCTAAACTGTCATCAAACTTGCCGGCAACAACCATTGGATGGCCCAACGTTATCCGAAAGTATTCCATCAGAAAAAGTAATAGCTTCGCTTCCCTCGAATGAGACGCATACTCTCGAGGCAACCAGTTCACATTAAAGACCAGAATCTGCATGGCAGCCATTAATACGACTTTTTCTCTTGAAGACACAAACCTTTTGGTTCTTGTCTTTTTTGGATGTCACCAGGGACACAACAGGAATCTCCGCACCAGGCGCGAGAACAGCAATAGCGTCCTCCACATCTACCACGGAAGTCTCCAAGCATGATTCGACACTGACAAGATCGTTTCGGTAAACAAGCCTTCCTCCGCTTACGATATTCGCGCCAAATGCACCAGAGTCACATGGGTCTGTGAGAGTGAGCTTTCCCTTGAGGGAGGCAGGGAGCTGCAGCGGGTTCGCGTCGTTCAACGGGAGATGACGACTGCCCTGGAGTGCAAGGAGGGAAGTCTGTCCTGCAAGGAACGAGACTTGAGCCGTGAGGAAGGGAGTATTCTCACTCTGCGACTTTAAATCGTAGGTTGCCACTGAGAGGCAATCAGATCGAAATCGATAGTCACAATTCATCCCATACCATGGTATCGTAGAGGAGCACTAACAGCGCTGATTCCCTCACTATTTGTTGACAGAAGATCTGATAAAGTGTTCGTGTGTGGAATAGGAATGAATGGAATAGTTCCAAGGTCCACCTCCGGGCTGTAACCACAAATTACAGGGATAGTAAACTCGTCGATCTTGGTGGCCTTTTCTGGTTTGCGGCATGAACTGACATAGGAAATGTGTACATGATAGGTCGATGTTTTTTAACATACCGAAATTGAAGCCAACACCCATGCGTATTCGTCCCACAACGTCTCGCTTGAATCCAACATCCATTTCAAGGTGAGAACCGTCGTTTGAAAACTTGATGACAGCTTCCTCCTCGAAACCATCAACCTCAATCCAACGGTCATAAGTCTTGATAGAATACTCAGAGGGCCCGCGCACTTGGCGATACTCGTCTGTTGTATAGTCACTGGCTTCAAAGGGTATGCTCACGTTGTGCGATAGGTTCAGGTAGACAACTTTCAGATTTTTCCGGCCAACCGAGAATTTGAGGTTCAGCAATGTCAATGGAAGAGAGAACTGCAGCCGGTTCGACGCCAAGCATCTGGGCTCGCAAATTTTGTGTTAAAACAAGTCAAGGATGTGAGTGCAGGCACTCACCGATCGAAATATAAAATCGCCTCTCCCCCAGTCACATTCACGAAGCGTCCCTGATCCGAGACCTCTTTGCCACCAAACAGACCACCCAACACTCCAACCCCAGCACCACCTTCAGCCCCGACGCCATCCTTACCTTCCCCCTGAAAATGAATCTCATCTCCACTCACACGCTCCGAGCTCCGCTCAAACGTAACCGCAGTAGCTCCGCGCAAGCCAAGCATAACACGCTCAAGTTCTTGCGCGCGCGCGCTCAAGAACTCGTTCAAGCGCTCGGCCGCCCCTCGGCCGCCGAGGATCGTGTTCCTACAGGTCAGCGCACCCACTTCGCGCGAGGCGCGGAAGATGGCGTGCAGGCTAATACGAGGAACGCTGCGGCAGCGCGTGCAGAGTTGTGCGAAGGCGTCGAGGTGGGCTTCGGGTATAAGTGGTTTGCTTCGCGAGGGGTCACCACTGGAAAACTTCAGTGAAAGGTGAATCAGATCGCTCAACGACGATACGGGGGGACCTTGTAGGTTGAGAATTGGGATTTTGGGCGGAGGATCTTTGATGGGGTGGAGGGAGGACCATTTGGACCAGTCTGTGCAAGGAAGGGCGCCAAGTGTACTGTTCCACAAACTTTCATTATTGATGTAGGCGTTGAAGATACGAGAAAAGGTGGGCCATGTTTGAGAATCTGCGTCTAGAGGCGCTCTGTAAGTGGCAGCATGAAAGCAACAGGAGCATACCAAGAAGGATGAATTCTTCGTATAACTTTGCAAAAGTCTTCCAATCTAATTCGTCCAGAGCGATTGCGCAATCTTCCCAAGGGTCTGTTCTCGACATCGCAGCTCTGTCTTTAATAGGCAAGTCTTGAATGGCTGCGTCGATGTTGACGAAACATTGTTGCAATTTTGATTGCGGGTCCCCTGTCATTAGTGCAACACGATCATCAGTCCAAAGGTTTGCTTTGTCCAGAGAGAGGGGCTGGTTGAGGACAAAAAGTTGAGACCAGACGACAATAATGGGAGGTATGAAGGATTCTCTCACCGAAGGTCCAGGGATACCGAAAAACTTGGAAGAAGTTAATAGATGTAAAGCAGTACATTCAGAGACATGGTATGGAGAGAAGATGGCAATACGCGTCGGGTTGCCCATCTGTAAAACGGAACAACTTAAGCGCGAATGCACCCCTAACGGTGGTACGTACCGGATCCTTCAGCGACCACGCGTCAGAAATACGGACAATATTATCTCGACAAGAGCGGGAGCAAGAAGTGAACCCCTGAGATAGCGGTGCAGTCTTGTTCATCCACATGGAGTACGCGTCCATGAGTGGATTTGACTCAAAAGAGTAAACACCGTTCGATACGTCTGTGGCGTAATCATACAGGGGCGATGCGCGAGTATCTGCGAGGGCAAGAGGCCCGCATGCCCCAAAACCGATGTGGACCTTGCGGACCTTGAGGGGACCGCAGACGCCGACCTCGAAAGCGATGGTGGGTGTCGTGGCCGAGTCGAATGCGTTGAATGCGAATGTGTCTGAAGCGGGGCCGTGGTTGTAGCTGTCGAGATGGTTGTTGTCCTCTGCGAGAAGGAGTGCGCGCAGATCTGCGAGATGCGTGTTCTCGACGTCCCTGCGCACCCACTCTGCGAGCGACGCGTAGTCCGCGTATTCGCGCGTGACTCCGTCAGCGCGTATTGTGCTGTGCGTGAGAGAGAGCGCGTTAGACGCCAGCGCGGTCCGCAGCTTGCCCAATGTCGTCGGCCCCCATCCGCTCTGCAGCAGGTCAGCCCACCGCCGCAGCTCAGACACAGATGCCCACTCCTCCACACTACTTGCGCCAGGTCGGTCGAGATCCACAGTCAGTATGTTCCCCTCCAGGAGCTGCCCGTTTACTGATCTCGCCAGAGCTAACGCACTGGCCGCATTCAGCAGCGCCACAGTGTCCAATCTCATTCGCAATCAGATTCGTCGAGTGTGGTGTGTGTGTGCACGTGTCAAATTACAACAACTTGGGCACGAAGAAATTCCGCCCCTTCGATTCTTGCACTCAGAAAAACATTTTGTCTCGATTTTATCTCGGAAAGGGAGAAAAGCTGAAGAAGGTCCCTCACCCCTCCTCATTCCTGATTTCCAGAAACTGTACCAAACAGGTCTCTCTTATGCTTCAAACGCACTGGGTCTATATCCCCTCCTTGTATAAGCCCCCTCGCACTCTCGGAAGGACTCGCACTTCCACCAGCACCACTTGCTGCGCTTGAAACGCTTGGCACCAACTCCTGCTGCACGCGACGCTCATAAATCTCATCCGTGCTACTCAACAGGGGCAAACTGGGACGTCGCATGATACCAGTCACTGCCCCTCCAGCTTGATCTCCGCTCACCCCACTTATCGATCCGCGGACCGAGACCATGCCTGGCACTGGAGGTACCGTCTGCCAAGGTATACCGTCATTGAGCTGAACCATGCTACCGCTACGCGCGGGCCCGCGCATGGCGGGCATGACTTGCGTGCTAGATCTGTCAACGCGCCCAAAAATGAATCAATGGAATCGAATGGGTAGGAAGGATCAAGAAAACCGAAAGGCCTCCCCGTTACTCACCTGGCGCTACCGGTCCGTCGTTCCGCGGCCACCCATGGTAAGGCCTCCGCATCGGTGCCTCCGGCAGTGTTGCTCGCCTCTCGAAATCGGCGCATGCGGCGACGACGCCATCTCGCCAAAGCGCAACAGCCCACCACGATGGGGATGAACACGCCTAGGGCTATAAGGACGTACTTTCCTGGACCAAGTTCGGTTGTATTGGATACGACAGCGGGGGCCGATGTGAATGGTGATTCAGTAGCGATCGGGAATACAGTATCTGGGTCTATTGTTGAGTTGCTTATTTGTGAAATGAAGGAAGCAGTAGATGGTGAAAGAGATGAGACGGTGGTGGTGGTGGTTCTGGATGTGATTTGAATGCTAGTGGATTGAACGGATGCCGCTGGCTGGGATGTGGTTCTACTGGTCCCAGGTAGTTTTCTGATACTGCTACTAGCTGAAATAGCAATACTACTCGAGCTGCTGATAGTCTTGAAAGACATGTTTTTTTCCCTGCGTCTTTGTTGACGAAAAGTGTGCCAAAAAAAGAACGATGTTGGCAGGAACATATCCAGACTGAAACAAGGGAACTAAATTGCTTGCCGTCAAGTACGTACTTTCATTTAACGAAAACGGAACAATTGATAACAAAACCACATACATCCCTGCCTAAAAGCTAGAAGGTTTATTAAATTCGCATCTACAGGTCCTATCTTGTCAATCAGAGCACAGAATGTTCCAACACATGATGCAGTCTCCAGCATAATTATATTTAGTAGGGCAATCGGCGCGCCTTTCGGGCCCGCGTGCGCAATGTACGTCACCTTCCATTTCTCAGCATTTCGTTCAACAATGAACCCCGCGACATGAAGCCATGCTCGAATCCGTCCCTTGACAGCCGGAACCCTTGGCATCATTCACACTCGTGAAGAGAAGAATCCCCCTTTCCTCGCTTCCTTTTAAAGCTTCATCGCAACAACAAAATCGCGTCCAGCTACCAAGGGCCACTGGCCCCGCTGCAACTGTGCAGCAGCGCCTCCGCCCGGTCTGGCGTATAGGTCGCCAAAATAGTCATATGCTCGAATCGGGGATCCCGTCGCTTTCGAAGGGCGGAGTTTCGAAATTTCGTTCAAGATGATGGCGCTGCGGTTGATTAGAGCCTCCCCGCGACTTATGGGCATGCTACCTGATTTTTCGGTCGGCGCCGGTAGAGTTTTGTTTGTGCTGTTTGTAGTTTGAGAGAGGGTTCGGAATGAGGCATTTTTTTCCAGCTCCAACAAATAAGCTCGTGCGGCATTAAGTTTCACACGAATGGTATTGACTGAGGCTGGTGTTCTTGACCTACTGGATTCCAGATTTCGTTGTGAAATGAAGAAAAAATTTGTTTGCTCATGAAGGGCTGGTTGATGTCAGCTGAGGGATTGGAGTGGTGCAAAATTGTGCTCGCTGTGTCAGTGCTTCGGCGATGTGGAGAAAGGACGCCCCGAAATGTGCAAATGCTGCGCATATTTGTATTGGGCAAAACTGAATAGTGGGACGGATTCATTTGAGGATCAAATTTTTTTGTGGAAGCGGAAAAAAGACAACGTCAAGAGACACGATTCAGAGAAACTTGCAACTCTGTAGCGGACAGCAAAGATTCGTTACAAACTCAAGGAACGATTTCTGATTTCACTCCCGCATATTCTGGATCAAACACAGAAGACAGTCACGATAAAGAGGAAAAGGGCAAACTCTAAAAAGAACGTCTGACTTTGTGGTTCTGTAACTGCTTGGCTAGTCGAAGTAGTGCGAAACAACCTGATATTCACTCGCGACGAAACTGACTTTGTAGTTCTGTAACTGCTTGGCCAAGTTGAGGTAGTGCGAAACAATTTGATATTCGCTTGCGACTTTTGAAGAAGGGTAGGCCGAGAGAGGCTGCTGTTAATGTCGCTGCTCCATGTTTCGTTTTTCGTCGAACATTTCGGCGAAGGTTAAAAGTTTCAAATTGGGAAGTGAAGCCGAAGTGGAAAGGAGTAAAAATAAAAAGCAGTGGTACACTTTACACCGTGAGGTGGGGATGGGCTGGTGATTGGGGGGTCAAAAACACTGTGCAGTTGATTGGAAGGACGTAGATTGGAAGGATACAATCGTGAAGCAATGGTCCATATCGATGCAGAGGTGGTCATGGGTGGCACAACCTGCATCAAGGTAATGAATTTGGTCGCCATGCGTCCTGTGGATTTCGTGACTTCTTGGTCTCACCAACTTTTGGTAAACGAACTAATCCACTGCCAACCCAAATCTTCCAATGCACAGGTCAAGCAGTCGAACCAAAATTATTCAAATGATTGTTTTATAGCAGTAAAAATGAAATTGAATTCTTCGACATAGAACCCTTGGTTTCAGAAACGAAAGTGTCCGTCCTCATTACCATGTCACTGTTATGAACATCGTAACATTTTGAGTTCCGACTCCTTTCTTTCGTGAACGAGTCAAACAAGGGAACCTGTGTCGGGGTCTTTAAGTGACAGGAAGAACGTCGTCCACTCCGTTCAAAATGGCCAGCGACATCATTGGGGTGAAAATAACTGATGACACGGTAGCGTTTCGAGTTACTGCCTGTAATGGAGACAGTCCGTTTGCATAGGCCGTTTTTGATTACTGCAGTTCCATGCTTGATCGTCTTCGTGGCAAACTGACTTGAAAACTCTACTTTGTTGTTGTTTTCATGTTTACGCATTGGCACTCCGAGCTCTTCAATCTCGCGATACAGGAGGAAGGGTCCTTGAATACGACTGGGAGTCCAGTTGAAGGAGTCCCTCCACCGCGTTTTTCCACTGGTTTCTCCAAATACAATCACACATCCGCTTCTTATGACATCGGTATCGGATATAGATGATAGGACTGACAGATCTCGGACGGCGTGGAGGAGTCCGGCAATTACAGCCTCCACGAGAAGCTCGGCATCATGTCGGTCCTTCACGAATCCGAAAAAGGTTTCGCTTTTGCTGATTCCTTGGGGATGGATGCACGCGATGGGCAACTTTGTCTCTGGAGAAGGTACCCGATGAAAATGCGGAGAGTCGGGTGTAGCAGGAAATTGCATTTCTGGTTGCCTTTGTTGTCCCCCTTTCCTTTTTATACTCATTGTTTCAGTTTCACGTTTCGCGTTCATCCTCGGCGGCCAGAATTACGAGTTCCATGTTGGTTTCACGGTCGCCTTGGCATGCCAGATTTTGTTTCAGTTTCAACCCATTCCCAGTCAGTAATCTCCTACGGAATCATTCATTGTTGGAAAGCCAAGGAAAGCAAACTTGCAAGTGAGGCCGCAATGAAAACAATAATCAAAACCAAGGATTTGTGGTGAGGAGGGGAGTTGAAATGATAGGGAAAAGGAAACAATAAACCAACAAAGGGGATGAGTTATTCCTCAAGATCGGTCAACTTGACGACTTCAACGTCATCCATGTGTTCAAACTCGACCGACGCGTATGCGCCGGAGTCCGCAGCATTCTTGGCAATGTTAGCAGAAGAAGCTGCATTGATGTGGTTGGTGTTGGCTCTGCTGCGTTCGCGCGAAGCCTCCATAGGGTCTTCGCCATTCACGTCTTTGGCAGAAGACAAGGAGTAACCTCCAGTCACTGACATGTCCAGGCCAACCACTTTCTTTTCGATCAAGTGTATGTGAGCGACAATAGCGCCGTCGCCACGTGCAAACTCAATTTCAGCGGATCGCTCAGGGATCAAATCCACGCGCTTTACTTCACCATAGACGCCAAAAGCCTTGAAAAGTTGCGCCTCGGAAACTTCATGAGCTAGATTCTGGAGGGTAAGGCGCCTGCAGTCCCCCAAGAAAGGTTAGAAAAATAAGCGTACAGCACACGACAGATTTTGTAACTCACCTTTGCCTTGGGTACACAGCATTTTCAACTTTGTCTCTGACAGCCTTCGCAGCGTCTTCTCCAGTCTCAAATGTAATAAGAGCATACCGAGGGCCCCCATCCAAGCGGGCCAAAATGTGGCAGGAGAGCACGGGACCAACATTGGCCAGCAAAGCTTTCAACGAGGATTCTGTCTCACCATCACGGATGTCGCGAATGTACAAGCTTGGACGCAGAGTCTTCTTGGTCCCAGTAGCCGCCGTAGCGGCATTCTGGCCAGGGAGGGAAGCCAAAGATTTCTTTTCAGCAACGCGAGAAGAGGCAGACGCATTCAAGCCAGATGCGTCACTTCTTTTTTTAGAAAGCGTGCTCGAGTTTGTGTTATGTGCCTGTGATACACTCAGAGAGGTCGCAGCTGGACCTCCGCTGCGGGTCTCAGCTCTGGAAAAGTCAACCTTGAGGCTGTCCGTCATTCCAAAGTGCTTTCCATTCTTGGCAGTGGCAAGAGCTTTGGCTGCAGCGGCGGGTGTCTTGAACGTGACGAAGACCATATTGCGCTTTTCCTTGGGACGAGGGACAATGTTTATGAACCTTATCTCAGATTGACGGCCAAAGAGTTTCTCAATATCAAACTGTTTGGAAGGGAGTTATTGTCACAGAATATACAAAAAACGAAACGAAGAAGCCGAACCTTATCGACGTTGAGCGGCGCATTGGCAATGTGCAGTGTGCGATTATCATTGTTAGAGGCAGCATCTTCCTTGACAGCCGTGGCAGGGGCAAGGGTAACAACGGAGGGAGCTGGTTGAGGTGGAGGAACTTGTGCAGGTGGATTGCCAGCTCCGAAGGCTGGATGCACTTCCAACGGGTCCGAGGAAGCAGTCACAGTCTTTCCGTTGGTCGATCGGATGGCCTTGGCGGCACTGCCGAGTTCCTCATACTCAATGTGGGCTATTAAATGCATTTAGATGAACGAAAGCGGTGACGAAAAAGACGACGAAAAAGTCACCAACGAAAATTTACACACCATATGCACGCGGATTGGAGGCAGAAAGTGGAACAAGTCCAACTGTAGCAGAGATAGAACACGTGTAAGTACCAGCCAGGAAGGGCAAGTTGCTCACCATTCATAACATCCCCAAACTCCCCAAAAATGGAAATTATCTCCTTAATACGGAATCCAGCTGGCAATCCATAGACATAGAGTCCAACAGCTTTCGCGAATTCGTCGACAGGTTGGCGCTGGGAACGACACAGAAACAGTCAAGACTCAACACCCAGAAAAGTAACGTAGAACTCACAGCAGACTCAACGCTAATATCCGCAAAGGATTTAGCAAATAGTCTCGACGATGACCCAGAAACGCCAACCTCGCTGACGACAATGCCAGCCGTGGGAGCAGCTCCTTTAGCCGGAACTTCCACAGTGCTTCGAGCACGCCTCACACCAGCGCCAATGACACCAGCACCATTCTTGCCAGCAGCGGCGGCATCGGAGACCTCACTCTCATGGACCGCACCATTCAAAAGAGTAGTGCCAACCCACAGTCCTGCCCCATTGGCAGGTGGACCTTTGGGCACACCCACACGCACTGGCGCTGGCTGCTGCTGCTGCTGCTGTTGTTGTTGCTGCTGTTGCTGTGCGCCGTTGCCCCCCCATCCCTGTGGATTCCATCCGCCTATGCCGCCCGATCCTGGCACCTTGGTCACAAGAACGGGCCGTGCCGGTGCAGCAGCGCCCGAGCTCCAACCCGACCCAGGAGCAGCACTTACGGGCCCGGACCCCCATCCTCCGGTGGTTTCCTTGCGTGCGGGGATTGGGGTCGTGATCGCGGGACTCGCGCCAGACCAGCCATTCGAGGGAGCAGGTGCGGCGCCCCAGTTTCCCGCATTCGCGGGCACAGCAAGAGCGGAGGAAGCACTCTTCCAGTTGCCGCCAGCCACCTTAGAGTCGATAGCGGACACACCAGGACCCGCATTCCATCCACTTCCCAGTTCGCCCTGGCTTGCAATGGATCTTACAGTGCTCGTTCCGGGGACTGCGCCCCAACCACCACCAGTGGAAGGAGCGGTGGCAGCAGACGATGCAGGCGGGGCAGCGTCCCATCCACCAGCACTGGTCTTTTCCTTCGACGCAGTACCCCAGCCGCTAGCTGTTTCACTCGGACGGCGCACAGGCGTCGCCGCGCTGGGAGCACCCCAACTAGTCCCTGGTTGTAACTCCTTGAGCTCACTCCACCCACTCTTTTGAATCGCTTGCGCAACCTGTGGAGGTGTCACACTGGCGGCAGACACCGCCGTTGCAGCAGGGGAGGCGCCCCACCCCGATGGGGCGCTCGATTCAGCAGCAGGCACAGCCCCGCTTGTCCATCCAGTTCGAAGACTGTCTGAGCTAGCTGCAGATTTGGGTACGCCACCCCACCCGCTGTCTGCTCTCGCAACTCCGTTCGGTGCTGCACCCCATCCTCCCACCGTCGCTGAAGCCGCCGCCCCCGCCGGACTTGAAGCTGCCAAACTCGCCGAACTCCAGCCAGACGGCCCCACCGGTTCTTTGCCCCAGCTTTCGACTGCCTGCACAGCAGTTGCGACCGCTGGCGCCGCGCCCCATCCCGCAGCCCCCGCTGTCGGTGTCGCAGGCGTATTAGGAGGCGCCCCCCAACCACCCATACTCGTCTTGATGGGGATGGCACTGATTCCCGCACCAGCCCCCGTGCTCACCCCAGGAACGGCGCCCCATTCTGAAGCGGTGCCGGGGTTACTGTTTGACTGTGTTGGAGTCGTTGGGCGGGCAGCTTCTTCCGGTATTGTGCTAATACCCGGGACAGCGCTCCATCCGCCGGCACCCGCGCTAGACGAGGCAGAGGTGGCGGTTCCAGGGGGGGTTTGTGTTGCACTGGGAGCTGTGGGCGGACTGCCGCCGCCTGTGTTACTGCTTCCGGTGTGATTGCTCACATAATTCACTCGCAGGTCGACTTGAGTGACCCGACGCTGAACGCCCGGAGTGGTGGTGGGAGATGCTGACGCAGGGGTTGTTGCGCCCCACCCACTGAAACTCGAACGACGCTGGCCACCGTCAAAGGACACCGAAGGTTCCGTACTTGTTGGTGTCGTGGAGGTGGTCCAGCCGTTGGAGGGTGCAACGGGGGTTGGGCCCCATCCGCCAGCTTGAGCGCTGTCTCTAGCGACTGGTGGGACACCCCACGAGTCGAGGACGGGGCCAGCAGGTTTGAAGGCGCGAACGGAAGCGTTGGCGCTGCGAGATGACCAGTCCTGGCTGCTTGTGCTCCAGTCGGTTGTGGAGGAAGAAGGTGGGGCCAAAGGAGTGGACGGACGTGCAGTCCATGAGTTTGGGGTCCCCGTGGTTGTGTTCGTAGTACTCGTACTGGGCGATGTCGTGACCGATTGCATTGTTTGCAGGCCCGGAATAGATCCCCTGTGGGGGAACAGTTGGAACAAACGAGGTGAGTTCAGCAAAGCATTCGGAAAGCACATGGTCTGCAGCGAGTGAGAGATAGAACCAGGAGATCAGGAGGCAGGAAAGTGCGAATTCATGCGCGGAATGAAAGCATCAACGTGCATCGAGGCAAAGAGCCGGGGTGGACGTTTTAAGGGCGGGGGACAGCGGTCGGTGGGGTGCTCACCAGGAGTCGTTTTCTTGCTGTTGCGGGAGAGCCATTGAGCGAGCGAATGCAGCGAACGATGCGAACGATCAATGGAGCCGAGTGTATCTGGTGGCGGAGGCGGGGCCAGACAGTGTGCGAGAGGGGGCGGACGAGCGCGGCACCCAAACTTAAGGACGGGAGACGAGAGGGAGAGAAAGGAGCGAGACAGCTAATAGAATAACTAAGAGCGGAGAGAGGACAAGGTTGAGTGGAGGACACGGCGTCGTCGGGTTTGGCCGGTGCCTGTCTGGAAAAGAAAAAGCGATTTGTGCCAACTGGGAGACATGGATCACGGACACGACCACGACTACTCTGCGATGCTGCCGCCAGTCGTTGCATACTCGTTTGCGGTGGATGCGCAATGGCGGCCACTGGGTGTCGGTGCTGGTGCTGCGGGTGCGAGAGGGGGTCTAGGTTCGAATCCTGCTGCTGCCACTGCCTTAGACGAGACGCCAGCCTCCGCGCTAGTGGCCCTCTCCCTCTCACTGCAGCAGGCCAGCGAGTCAAACTGGCTGGTTTCGCCGACCGATGCCATCGATGCAATCGTGCTCTCCTTCCTCGTTAGTCTCGCCCCTCCCTTGCCCAAATACTGAGACACCAATACGTCTCGCATTACAGGCATTCAACAGGTCCTACTCGCTCGACCTTGTCCGCAAGCACGATCTCTTTGCAGACTCTATCGCGGACTGGCTAACTGTGGACGGCGAACCTGTGGACTCCATCAGGTTGCCAACAATCTACGAGGGTCACATAACAGGATGGAACCACCACTCCTCGGCACGAATTATCATGCACACGGACGAACACCACAATACCGTATTCGAGGGCTCCTTCACCACCCCGAATGACGGCCTCTTCAACCTGAAAGCTGTCGACTCGTACCTCCGCAGCAAGCGGCCCCAGGACATTCAGCTTGCCGAACCAGACCAGCGCCCTCCACGTGCGCGAGAAAGCACCATGATTGTCTTCCATGACTCGGGCCTCGAACCCCCAAGTCTGCGCATCCCTTCAAGCGCCCTGCTGCGCCGCAGCGGCAGCCACTTCAAATCCAATGCAAGTCCGCACCTCCTGAGCAAGCCATCAGCGAGTTGCGCAGTGCAATTCGATAACGAATGGAACTCTTACGCCCTCTCGCGACGCATGAACGACTCGCGCTTCCTGCTGCACAGCTCCGCCAGTGGTAAGTTTGCACACTTTGACCGGCTACACCGGCGCGCTGGCGCTGGCACCACCACGGGACAACCCGGCTGCAACAAGGGAGCCAAGCAGTTTGTCTTCATGGGTACCGCCGCAGATTGCAATTATGTGAGTGGATAATCGTGCAAATATGTTCAACGCGTGCATACCCGACCCGCTTAAACCAAACCATACAAACAGGTGAATTCGTATGGTGGCACAGCGAATGCACTGAAACAGATCCTGTCGGATTTCAATCAGGCAAGCGCCGTTTACGAGAGCTCCTTCAACGTCGGGCTCGCCATCATCAAGGTTGACCTGCGCTCGCAGTGCCAGTCGGGCATGGATGCGACATCTGGTTTCAATGTAAATTGGAATAGTGTGTGCTCGGACAAGTATTCCATTTCGCAACGGTTGAGGTTCGTATGTTTATTTGTTATTCTGTTCTCGTCGCCGCCTTGCCTGCGCACTCTGCTGGTGCTGTCGGCGTGTAGGATGCGGCGAATACGATGCCATGTTCCGCACCGACTTGATTACTAATGTTCCTTGGAATAGTGATTTCTCACAATGGCGAGGCACAAAGGACGGTAGCACGCCGGATAATGCGGGTCTGTGGCATCTCATGACAGGTACATTGCTTTGTATATGCCCTTCTTGTTTGGTTTCACCGCTAATCGTGCCACACCGTTCTATCAGGTTGCACAACGGCTGTCTCTGGCCAAGCGGTCGGAATTGCTTGGTTGCAAACCCTTTGCTTGCAAACAACAAATGGACAATCGGACCAGGGATCAGTCACTGGCAGCGACTTTGTTAGTGGGACGGCTGTGAGCAGTATCGTGACGGTGGAATGGAAGGTGGTTGCGCACGAGGTTGGACATAATTTCGGCGCTCATCACGATTGCACGGCAAGCACTTGCCCGGCGGACTCGAGCGTGTGCTGTCCTTGCAGTCCTACCTGTGATTGTGCAGGCCAGTTTCTAATGCAGTTGAGTGATCCCAGAATATGGGTACATTACATGATAACTCAAGCGACGCACATCCCCTTGTTTGTCTCTATCAGTCCCACGGATAACGCCATTACGAGCCAGTTCTCCCCCTGCTCTGTGAAAGACATTTGTGCAACGCTGCAGGACCCAAACCGTTACGGGTGTCTGAAACCACCCAACGCGCTGCAGGCGCTTACGACTAACATTTGCGGCAACGGGGTCAAGGAAGGGAACGAGGAGTGTGACTGTGGTGGTAAAGACTGCGGGCAGACAGACCCTTGTTGCGACGGAGCTACATGCAAGTTGACTGCTGGGTCTGTGTGCGATGACAAGAATGACGATTGCTGCTCTCAGTGTCAGTTCAGGGTGTGTTTGTGTGCTTTTGTCACGATGTCGTTGTTGTGCCTGACAGATTTCAAATGATGAACTCTAATCATTGTAGGCACAAGGTTTCGTGTGCCGCCCCTCCACTGGCATCTGCGACTACGCAGAAGTGTGCACAGGTAAAAATGGAACCTGTCCACCGAACCTGTTTGCTCCAAATGGCCAAACCTGCGGCAACAACGGCACTGTATGCGCGAGCGGGATCTGCACCTCGCGAGACGACCAGTGTCGCAGCAGCGCTTACAGCATTACAACGAGCGGCGTGTGTCCTGGTACGGCCACCCAGTGTCAATTGTTATGCCAGGGACCCGGTGGGCAATGTTACCAGCTGGCCGGGAACATGATTGACGGCACGCCGTGTGGTTATGCAGGTAGCTGTGTGCAGGGTAGCTGTCAGGAGAATGGGTGGTTTGCGCAGGCGATTGACTTATTTATGGCCAATTTGCAGATTAGCATCCCGATTGTGAGTCTTGTTTTTCGGCCATCATTTTTTTCACTCCTATTTTGTGTTGGGGATGGAATGGCTGATTGATGCATGTGTTTAGGCTATCGCAGTTGGATTCCTCATCCTTTCCCTGATTTGGAGTATGTGCGGATGCTGCTACCGTCAATACAAGTATGGCAGCGCCAAGAAACAGCCGCGCCGCCCACGACCGCATGATCTGCCAGTCGTCGTGCCAACGGCTGGCATACCGCTCGCGTACACGCAGTACGGCGCGTCGGCATCCGCTGCCGGGGCCGGAGGGTATGGTTCTTACCAGCAGCACCAGCACCCAGCAGGCGGAGCAGCGGCTTCGTATGGTACCCCTGCGTACCAGGTGCGACCGGGGAGTGAGACGGCGAATGCAAGGCCTGGGCAGACGCCAGTTTTCATCCCGAGCGAGGAAAGGCGCGGTGGTGCGGAGATGGACACGTCTTCGCAGAGTCATTGGGTGGACCCAGCACGATACAATGGCGTCAGCTAAGTCGGTTGGTAGTGGGATGAATGGGGCTTTCGTTTCTTCCGTCCATCTTTCCTTTCTTCTGTCTTCATTAGTCCGTGTATGTATCCAATTTTGGGGAATTATAGGGTATCCAACGAACAAGGGTATCCACTTTCCTTTTCGGAGTGGATATTCCAATTTTTGTTTCGGAATGGCCTCCTTTGACAGTGACATTTGGACGGCGGGTCTGGGCCAGCAGAAGGCGAATCCGAAGGCGGGATCGGCCGTAGCAGCTGCGGCAGCGAAGGAAGAGGCTGAGGAAAAGGGATCGGGGACGCGGCCGCCGCTTCCGGGAAGCGGTGTCGGATCGGGCAAGAAGGGAGGGTCCGTGCTGTACCGCATCTTTCATCCTGGTGAGCATTCTCCGTTTCATTGAATGCGAGTTGGATGAATGTGGTTGGGGCGGTGGCTTGTGCGAACCGCGAATCGCGACATGAACGCAAGTGGACCAACGCCATCTGCCCAAACAGGTTCATCAGACTCGGAGGGCGGCGGCCATGCAGCAGCAGCAGCAGCGTTGGGAGGCGGAGGAGGCGGACACGGCATCTTCGGCCGGTCACGGAGGTACAACTCCGACAGCGACTTCGAAAGTTCCGATGACGACGGCGCGCGCTCCGACTCGTCTTCAATCGGATCGCGCTCGCTCGGCCGTCACAGTATCTCTGTGTCAGGCGCAAAGGATGGCGTAAAGGACTCAGCAGTCTCGGCAGTCTCGTCGTCGGCTGTATCCGCTGGCGCAGGCATTGCAGCCTCCTCCGTGCCCCGCCTCTCTTCCGGCTCGCTCTTCACGAAGAAGAAGAAGCCCGCTGCCGCAGACTCAGAAAGCGAGTCAGAGACTGAGAATGCGCGCGATCTTGCTCAAAAGACAGGCCGCATGTCCATGGGAAAGATACTCGCCGGATCGCGCAAGACCTCCATCTCCGCCACAAGCGGTTCGCGCATCAATAGCAGCAGCAGCACAAGCGCGAGTGCAAGCAAACTCAACACGTCGCTGCAGCACCTTGAAGACAATTCAAGCGACGCGTCATCGCGCCATGACAGTGATCGCGATAGTAGCGACGAGGGCGCACACGAGGGTGGTCGCACAGGCGGGAACATCTTCAAAAATATTATGAATGTCAAGAGACGTGCTACCGCCGCCGCGATTAGCTCCGAGCGTTCACCAAACAGGCTGGGTTCCTCGTCTGCATCTGGATCGGCGGGTTCGTTGGCGCCGCCCCCCGTGAGCACCATGCCACGCTTGGGGAGTGGTCATGATTCAAGTGCGAGTGGAGGCGGGAACCTCAGCCGCTCTAGCTCCGTGTCGTCTGTGTCTGGAATGCAGAGATCTGGCTCGGAGATATCCTTGAATGAAAAGTATGGACCTACCGTGAAGGCGAGCGAACTCGGGCGCGGTGCCAGTGCTGTAGTGCGTCTGTGTTCTCCAGGTGCAATCTAGTAGATATTTTGTTCATGCGTTCCAATGATGATTTCTTACATCCTTCGCAGTCAATACGGACAAGAAATATGCCATCAAGGAATTCAAGCCACGCAAGAAGGGCGAGCAGCAAAAGGCCTACATCAAGAAGCTCATGTCTGAATTCTGCATCAGCTCCGCGCTCCTGCACGAGAATGTGATTCGCACTGTGGACCTGATACAAGATGATAGAAAAACCTGGTGCGTCGTCATGGAGTACTCGGAGGGCGGGGACCTCTTTACCAAGATTGCAGCAGGCCTGCTTGTGGATAAGGCGGAACTAGTGAATTGCTTCTTCAAGCAAGTGCTGAAAGGAGTCGAATATCTGCATTCCATGGGTGTGGCACATCGCGACTTGAAGCCAGAGAATCTGCTGCTGGATAAGGCCTGTCGTATAGTCAAGATTACAGATTTTGGTGTCAGTGAGGTGTTTCGGGCGCCTTTGGAGACTGTTTCCAAAAAGTCGGAGGGTGAATGCGGATCAGGCCCGTATATGGCTCCGGAGGTTAGTGGTTTCGTAATTTTTTGAGGGTTGATGCTTATCCTTTCCCGCCATCCACGGCACAGGTCTTTATCCAAAAAGAGTACGAGGCAGATATGATTGATGTTTGGTCTATAGGTATTATCTACTACGTCATGCTCTACAACTCTATTCCGTGGTCCATTGCCAAGCTTTCGGACGCTCGATTCAAGCATTATCGCGATTCCAAAATCAAGTTTTGGCCAATTGCGAGATTGCCACCTCACCCGAGGAAGATTATTGTAAGTTTGGGATTGTGGACCTTTTCCAGTGAGATTTTGATTCTTACGATCTTTCTTTCTTTAGTTTGGTATGCTCGAGCCTGACGTGTCGCAGAGACTGAAGATTTCAACTGTCCTTTCAAGCGACTGGGTCAAAAGCATTTCTTCTTGCCAGGCTGGTATGCCTGTGGAGGCGCAGAACCACTCACATGTGTCGTTGCTCCAAAAATAAATGACTCTTACGAATGAATGCATGTCTTATCTTGGGTATTTCTCATCGCGATTGCGAAGCGAACGTTCGACTGCGAAAATTTTCATGCGTGGCGTGTGTCTTTTGGCCGTGCCTTCCAGAATTGATCAGACGCCGCAATTTCCAAGCGTTTCACAAGACCTTTGCTGCAAACGATGCACTCATCCTCCTTTGACCATTCCGTGTGGACGCCGGGATTGGAGGCCAAAATCAAGGCGCTGAGGACCAACAGTGGCGAACCGCCCGAGCTGACTCACGATGCCAGCAGTACCGATGGCGAACAGGACCAGAAGGAAGATGTCAAGTCATCCCGAGGCTCGCTATCCCGACGAAAGTCCATAACGGGAGAGGTCTTCGACAACCTGTCGGCTGCCAAGAAATCCGTGTCCAGTCTGCTGCATTTGAAGGGGGACCTGTCGTCAAGTGCTTCACCCCACCATAGGAAGAGTGCTCAACAGATGCTGTACCGCATCTTTCACATGAATGAAGCTAATTCCCAGCAGACACCGGGTACTACCGCGGAAGCTGTCGTTGTCAAGTCTCACAAGTTCAGTAATGATAGCGACATAGATTTCTCAGAGGATGACAGCGCATCCTCATCCCACAGTGACATTGAGTGCCAAACTCCACTGTCTCTGTCAGCAGGAATGCAAGCAAGTCCTGGCAGCCTCCCTCGACTCAATACGGGAGGCCTCTTCCATGCCCGATCAAGGCGGTCACCGGGCGCCGACAGTGACAGCGAAAGCGACTTTGACGCCCCCCCCAACACGCGCTCGTCCCTCCGCCGCCAGAGCTCCTCCTCCCTTCTAAATCTCAAGAACCTCCTCAGCAACAACAAAGACGCCTCCCCAAGTAACACGCTCAAGCGCGGTACCGCCTCCAAAAGCATGCGCTCGTCGACTGGGGGGGGCGACGCATTCAACCGCGAGGGCGCCTTCGCGCTGCCTCAGCACGCGCAACTGAGTAGCGACAACGAGTGCGCAGGTCCACCGGCTGCTGGCAGCAAGGGGAATATCTTCAAGGGGATTATGTATGGAAAGCGGCGCACTGCCTCCATGAGTTCCGAAAATCTGAAGCAGATGGTACCTCCGCCGCGCAGTAACTCGCGCTCGCCTGCCTTGGACGCGGTGGCATCGGAGGTGGGTGGCGCAGCCAGGCGAAAGCCACCACTGCCCAGGAGTGACAGTGAATCAAGTTTAAGTGAAAAGTATGGGCCCTCTGCGAAAAAAGAGCTTGGGCGAGGCGTCAGCGCGGTTGTCAGACTTTGCTCGCCAGGTAATGAGGATTCGCAGGATACCCTCCCATCGCGAAAATAACTCATCATGAAAAATTTTCATAGTCAACTCGGATAAGAAATATGCTGTCAAGGAGTTCCTGCCTAAGCGCAAGGGAGAGACACAAAAGGAGTACGTCAAGAAGCTCATGAACGAGTTTTGCATCAGCTCGAGTCTCGATCACGAAAACATTGTCAAGACTGTGGACTTGATTCAAGACGAGGTGAGACGCATTTGTAAGCAGGTTACTGTGAGATCCTGACTATCGATTTCCGGAACAGAAAAAGAAATGGTGCGTTGTGATGGATTACGCGGAAGGTGGAAGCCTTTTCCCGAAGATCGTCAACGGATCGTTGAGTGACCCAGTTGTCATCAACTGGTATGTCTTACATCATTTCTATCCTTTTTGGCTAATGGTATACATGTTCCAATAGCTTTTTTAAGCAACTATTGCGCGGTGTTGCCTACCTTCATTCCCAAGGTGTAGCACACAGAGATTTGAAGCCTGAAAACTTACTCTTGGATGCATCAAATCGTATCTTGAAAATTACCGACTTCGGTGTCAGCGATGTATTTAGAGGCCCATGGTAATTAAACTCATCAACTGGCAGTCGTATTCTGACCGCTTGTACGCAGGCAAACCCAATCAAGAAAAGCTTGTGGAGAGTGTGGTTCTGGCCCCTACATTGCACCTGAGATCTTCGTGGACAAGGAATACGATGCCGAACAGGTGGACGTGTGGTCAATGGGCGTCATCTACTACGCCATGATATACCGTTCAACGCCTTGGAACAGCGCCAAGAACTCAGACGCGCGGTACAGGGTGTTTGCGGAAAATCGCGAGGACTACTGGACTACGTTTCGAATGGTGCCGCCTGCCTCCGAAGTTAGGGAAGTGCTCTATCGCATTCTTGAGCCAAATCCCACAAAGCGTGCACACGTGCACGAGATTTTGGAAGACCCATTCATTCAAGGTATCGAATGCTGTGAAAGTGGGATTCCAACTCACATGGTGGCTCATTCGCACCACGGTCTAATTTAAGACCGCATCTCCTTTTTTTTTTTACCATGGTCGAATTTGAGACCGATTTTAATATTTTTTAATTTTCAATCGCAAGCTAATAAACGGATATCCAACAAAGAAGATGTGAAAAAAAGGATAAGAATTTCAGATTATAAACATTGCCACTGTTGTATTATTATTGAACAGTGTGTTTGTTTTACACTGTGGACAGGTATTCCGGATTCTACGAAAGCAAGCCATACACACAAAGTGGCTTCCGCCATTTGAGCATTGAATGATAGGGGGTTTAATTTTTCAAGATGAGCATAGCAAGATAAGTCTGATTGCTTTAATTCCCCTGAGTAACTAATCACTTCTTCCATTTTATTGTTTTTAAATAGTATACAATAAAATAGATTTTCATAAATACCGTTTAAATCCTTGCCTGGCTCTCCTTCCTCGAAATCAATCGCAAATTCCAATAACCATTGATGTTGATGAAATCTGTTGTATAATGCTCAAATATGATGAATGTGATCAATCTCATATCCTTTTCGTACAATACCATCAGGAATGCCCAAGTGATCCAGCAACTCTTGTCTCTTTTTGAAAGTATGCTCAAACAGTATTCATCAGAGCATCCTTTTGGTACAAAATAATTAGTTACTCTTACAGATTCAACTTGTTTCTTTCGTAATTCATCTTTCAATTGACGCTTCATCTTCAACTTTCTCTTTTGCTTGTCATAATCAATATCCACTTCTTCAGGGTGCCCAATTCACTATTCTCCTTCCTTGAAATTAATCAGAAATTCCAATAGGCATTGATATTTAGGAAGTCTCAATCTGTGGCATAATCACATCTGGCTCAAATATGATCAATCTCATAGCCTCGTGGTACTATACCATCCAGAATGCCCAAGCAACTCTTGTCTCTTCTTGAATGTATGCTTCAAACAACATTCAAACTAGGGCATTTTTTTGTACAATGTAATTGATTACTCTTACTGCTTCAACTCATTTCTTTCATAATTCATGCTTGAGTTTACACTTCATCCTCAACTTTCTCTTTAGCTTGTAATAGTCAATATCCACTTCTTCAAGATGCTTTATTCCATCATCAACAACATTAATGAGCTCCTTCTTGGTGGTCCAACTGATGGCTGTATATCGCATATCACTTGCCATCCGGCTCCATTCAAGAATTGTAAACGCAGATTGATTGATTCTCTTTGCACTCAATGGGGATCTACTATAATAATAGGCCTAAAAGTATTTTAGAAACTGCTCAATTGTAATTGTAAGTCTATCCTTTGTTAATGTGTCTTCCAACTCCAAAGGCTCAAGTTTCTTGACAGTTTTTGTGGCACTGTTGATAATCTTTAATGCTTTGTTATTTCTATTTGCAATATCTGGAGTACCAATCATAAGGGAGGCATCTTGTGAGTTTGGATCATCTGGATATTGCTTCATCATTATCTCATTGATTTCTTTTTGTTTTGCATGTGTCAAAGCAATATTCACTTATGGAAACCTATGATTGAAAATCAGATAGTTTCAGAGTATAAACCAAATCAAAGGTCTCGACACTGAATCATCTGAACAGTGATTCACCAACAACATAGTCATACAGAAATCTACCAACTCCAATGCCAATGAATCAAAGTACTTTCTCCTTGTCTTTTCCATGGGCCTAATTGAGAATAATCACCTACTAGCACATACGTGATGTTTGTCCTTAACTTGACATAATGCAATATGTCATACATTTCTCCTTTTAGCACACTTACTTCATTAATGGATATGTAGTGATATTTCTTTGCAATCTTTACAGCTTCATTTATGTCACATTTTCCATTGTTGTCAATGTGAAGAAGTGATGATCAGTTTGCCCATCAATGAGTCTTGCTGCCTTGTCGGTATTTGCCAACTTTACATATCCCCTTTTCAAGTACTTGTTCAGTGGTCTTCATTCAGTGGAATTGCCGCAGCCTGCCTTACCAGAGATTCATTACAAATTGAGTGGGTTGTCCCTACACTGCCATTCATGTGTTACTATTTCATAGCTATATGTACTCACAAATTTTTCAGTTACATGCCATTCATCTGGCAGCTTTTCTCTTCTGTCATTCTACTTCATTACCATCTTCAACTACAACACTGATGGTTTTCAATTGTACAATTCTACCCCGTTTTCACTACCAATTGATGCAATAACATGTTTGCTATTGTCAATAATTTCCAGTAGATTGGAATTATATTGAAATGCTTTACTGCTTTTGTCTTTGTTGAGATTCTGAACAGAGTTTTAGTCTTTGGGTAAACATTCAAAAAGAATACTCTAACAGCATCATTAATGCTCATGGTCAAAGATCTTTGTGTGATTCAGTCAATCTGTTGTTGAGGTACCCAATAAAGCAGTTCAACATCAATTTTGATGAATCACCGCATTTGCTTATATTTGGTCAACAAATTGATTGAAATAATCTGAATTTAAGGGTTGGAAGGAATAATCTCATACACAATATCATACAGAATTCCTACTAATTTAGAATATTTCAGGAACTCCGCACAACCAATTCCCTTGTAATGGAAATGTGTTGTCAGTAAGAATGAAATAGAATCCAGGATGCAGCTTCCCAGAATAAGGTTTGATTTCATTACATATGCTAAACATACACCAATATGATGTATTCTAAACACTCAAACATGCTGTATGGCATTTTTTGAATATCAAACTCTTCAAATCTGCTCCAGGCAGTGGTTCATAAAATGTGTCTACAAAAACTCATTTCTTGTAATTGAAAAAAACATCTCTAACATCTTTATTGAAAGTACTTTCCACTTTTAAATATCAAATGCTTGGCAAACCAAGGAACTTGAGTGATTTCATATTCAATGCTAGTTACTCTAGTATTGTATGGCTGACATTCACAATACTCTAATGTGATTGTATTGATTCTCCCTCCTACCAAGTTATCTGGCACATCTCTTAGAATGCATACTTTCCTGTCAACATATGGATTGTTGTTTGTTTAACAATAGTATGTCACTGCAAAGATTGCTTTGACTAATAACGCAAACAATGCAGGCAAGTTGTAGTCATCATTATACCTACAATCTTTTATCTTTGGTCCACTGTCTTGAATCCTTTTTTTCTTAAAACATTGTTTATTATATCCATTCCACCTTTCTGTGAGCCTCTCGTAATACTTGAATTCTTGACATACTTGTTCTTGATGAGAAACCAATCACCACCAATTGATGCTTTATGCTTATGAATTAGTTTGGCTATTATTTTCTGGAAGTTCTTGTGTTCTTGTTTTCAGAACAACAATGCTGTTGATTGCTTTTTGGTCACAGTGTCTTTTCGCAAGAACATGTCAAAACCATATCATTTGGTTCAAAAAATGTGTCTTATCACTTTGTTGGATGGAAACATGATCTTTATCGGAATTCATTTTTTTTCAAGTCGTCCTTGTTTCTGTCATTCAAATCCATACAGAAAAAATGCCCTCCACAAAACAAACACACATCAGATTTTGCAACCTGGATAAAGGAGGTTGCAGCTTTATCTCTAGGCCAATTTAAGAACTGTATCAAAGTTATCAAAGAGCCTGATTTGTAAACTTTTAAGAGCTCATGGCCTGTACCAACACAAAAATCTTCAACATACGAAAGGAACAGAGGCAATTATCAGGAGAGTGAAGATGAAACATATGCTGAGCCAACTGCGCATTGGAAGAAAATGTGGGAGCACATCATTGTCCTCAGTCTTTCGACATCCTTGACAATATTGATGGTAGGAGTAAGAACCATTCCTGCGTTTTTAAATCTGTCCATTTGTTCGCCAATCCTTATTTCCGCATCCCACGCGTTTACAAGCTTTCCTTGGAGGAACGAAAAATTCGTTTGGTCACAGGGTTCAACAGCTTTCAATAGTTCTTCCGACCCAATGCTGACTAGACGACGCCCTTGTACTGAAGACGGACTCCCACCATTGCTTCCACTGCTTCCTGTTTTTGAAAGAGTTTTAAAGGAAGGGAAAAAGAAAACGATTTCAGTCTTTGAAAACCAGTTCATCTTCCTTTCGGGGGTGTATCAGATTGTTTCGCATTACTGAACTTGCCCAAGTAGTGATAGTACTATCAATTCAGAGTTACTTTCACTGTTTCCTCTTGTAGTGCGTCCTGAAAGATTCAGCTGTGATGACGGCTTTGATTCAGAACATGTGGGGGTGACATCGCCCGTTGAGTCCGTACAAAATCTTAGCTGTTCGAGAGAGAGCTGCAGCTTTCTCGGGAATGTGTTTTTCTGTCCACCATCGTGACTTTGCCATTCGTGCTATGTGAGTTCCACGGCATCACTCAGGATCGTTCCACAGTCAGCCGTGGTGTCCACAACAAACAGAATAGACTTTCCAGTTGGTATCTAAAATTTGCTGTGAGCAACACGGTGCTTCGTTGAATCAGTTGAATGGCGATAGCAGTTTGTATCTTTGACCAGCCTCAATCGTGTTTGAACATAGCCGGTTGGTTTCCATATGCCCCATCCTCGCGATTGTCGCTGCGCTGATATACCGGGACTTAACTTGTCAAAATCCCCAATTTTAATTTTCTTTCCTTGGGCGTGACTTGGGCACATCTTCCGCCTTATTTGGAGTTTTCAACACGCGCAAGCGTGGATGAAGTTATCCGAGGAAAGAATCGGCTTTCTTGTCAGAGTGATTCATTGAAAGAACTCCTTGATTGTACCGTTCCCAATGGAAGATACGGATAATTCATTGTATGTTTTCATTCCTACCGTTAGGATATTTGAAATCTGTATTATTTCGGTGCACTTGCCTGAATCAACTATATTGTAGCTTTCTCTTTCTGTTTTCCGGACCGTAAAATACAGTGCACAGCAATGAGTCTAAAACAAACAAATAAATTCATTGACAACTCGCATATTGGCTGCATGGAAGCTGCTTTCTTTCTTCCGTGCCTTTTCCGTGCAACAAATTGGGATAATTTTTCACTCGCGATCTCTCCGCAACTGCAATTCAGAAGCATGTCGCTTAGCTCCTCTACCGCGTACCTCCATTTCCCTGTTCCAAACGCACACAAATTGCCACCAGTTATCAATGCCAACAGCCAGGGAGTCGTTTTTGGCCAGAAAGGAACAGTCAATGACTTGATGCTGGAAGACGACTTTTTACAAGCAACTGATCAAGTCTTGTTTCCATCAAGGAGTGCAGATACCACCCCGTTGCTAATGCAGGAGCAAGTGTGCGGGGCAGCAGCGTCGCCTCACTTACCAATTTCCTTCGCTGATGCAAAAATTGTGTCTATGCCTGTCCATCCAACGCCGCCTTTGTCACCACAAAAGAATATGGAGCGTGCCGTCCAGGTAAATATCTGCTCTTTTTAAAACGCGCGACCTCGCATCCCCTTCTTCGCCTGCTCTCAATCGGTCTCTGGAAACCAAGATTTGAGTGGACTCGTCGAAAATCGCAATCTCCGAATTCCTCGTGGTTTTTAATCTCGGTGTCAGTGAACTTAGTAAATCTTTACAGATTCTTGTCCCTTTACGACGTCGACTCGCATATGCTGCATTCAAGGCACAGCACGGGCTCGAAATGGAAACGGTTGCGGTCGTAAAGGAATGGATTGAGGAACGTTTCAATCAACTGCCAGCATCCAAGAAGCGGAAAGCTCCCGAACGTGCCAAGCGTATGTATGGCATCTGTCTGGACATGAATGGTGTCCCTGTTACAGCCTCATTAAAACCTCCGTTTATTGCCGGATCCGAAGGAATCGGTCATTCCATCTGGGTCTCTACAAAGGGAGTAAAGGCGAAATTTAATGTTGAGGAGGCTGTTGGAGAATGTGGATCTTCCAAAAAGGCACGGACTACGATCTTGGGGATTGGCAAATCGAAACTGTCATCAACACCCAAGCCTATCGTAGGAAACAAACTAAGTGGAAATACATTTACTCAATTGCTTAGAAGCATACCAAAAAAGGAGCAAAATGCTCGGGTTTCATCACTGTCGTCGGTCTCTGTCCATCAGCGTGCACCGTCAGAACTACTGAACGCAAACAATGCTTTGACGAGCCAATCTGCAAACCAGCCGTATTCATGGCCATCGGTGTTTTTACCTCTTCGCCAAACCAGCCAACATTTGGAACTTCCGATTCCATCTCAGTCGTCGGATAATCATGACTGGAGAATGTATCGACAGGCTGTACAAGCGCATTGTCAACAACCTCAACGCGTTATGAATCAAGTGCAACCTTTAAGTTCATCAACCGTACTACTTCCTGAGCCTCAACGAATGATGTCAATCCCCATCCTTTCAAACAACCATCAGGAAAAAATAGTACCACGTCAGCTGAATGCGACCATGGCTTTTCAGGCTAGTTACCCTTTCATGACATCAAATGGACATGCGCCTTCTGGTGTCTCACAGCATCTTCCGCGATTGCTTGATGCCAGAGCAAATCCTTCACACCACGCCAAATTCTCACCAACACCGGAAGTCGCGCAGCATTCTCGCGTGTTGGGATATCCTTCGTATCCCCAAACGCGCGGCAGCAGTGATCTACAGCAACAAGCGCGACAATACCAGGAAGCAGTCCCAAATTCATCCTCTTCGTCCATGTACCAATTCATGGGAGTACACGCTCAACAAGCGCCACTCCAGTCTCAAACATTCCCCTTGCAGCAGACTCTTCCTCCCTTCCCTCTCCAAAACTGGAGTACAGCTATTGAAGGATATGGGAGCTCAAGCGGCCGCATCCTCTTTCCCTCTTCTCTAAAAACATAAATATGAATTTCTTATCAATTAAATTTACTCCCCCCGATAAGACTCACCAGCGGGCACGTGATCTATCTTGCCGAGACACAACCACCCTCGAACGGACAACCCTTTTTCCCTGCGTCTGTGGCATCGCTGTAGCTGCGTGACTGTCTTTGAGTCTTGCTTGAGGCGAAGAAGGTGCTCACGAGAGAGGATAAAGGCAGCGAGCCTTAAAGGGTAACTGGTCGAGGCAGAGACCATCGAGATGAGCACGTTCGAAACGGACATCTGGGCGCGCGCGTACCAAAAGACGAAGGCGGCGCAGAAGGGCGTCGGTGACGGCGTCTCGCGGGAGAGCAGTTCGCACAGCGACGACAAGGTGGTGACCGGAGGCGGTGTCGCCCGCACCCACTCGCACGGCTCCGTCGACTCGCATGCGTCCACTGCGGTATCGGAGCGTTCGGACTCGGACTCCCACGGCCATCACCACCATCCAGGCGTCGGTCACAACAACAGCCACCCGAACCTTCTTAGCCTCCACAATGCCACAGGCCCTGCAACTCTGCGTAATTCATTGGGATCCTCGGTCCCCATCTTTATCAAGCACGAGATTGGCGGATCTCGCAAAGAAGAGTCCATTCTGTATCGTATCTTCCATCCTGGAACCAGTCATCCCCACACGTCCCACTCTCCCGATGATGCCGGAAATCACTTGCACCAAGCCCAACACTCCCACAATCCGTTTGCTGCCGTCTTTGCCCGCTCCCGCAGAACCTACAACTCGGGCTCAGAGTCAGAGTTTGACAGTGAGGATCCTCACTCAGACGTCGACTCGAACCACTCCGATGCCCACTCGTACCAATCGCGGTCCTCGTTGAGCATTAAGAAAACAACTTCAAATGTATCTGTGCGGTCGACAACTTCCACAGGCGTCCATAATTTGCTTGGATCGAGCAGCGGTAACTGTGGAGGAGTAGCGATCCCGTCATCATCTGGGACGGCTTCATCGGGGAGGGATCCGCATAATTCAAATTCCTTGCTCTCGTCAAGTGCTTCTTCTCAAAAATCTATGACGCGGTCGTCGATACCCCGCATCACTTCGGGCAAAGAGCTTTCCTCCCTCTTTGATACACGCTCAAAAAAGAAGAAGGGTACGAATGTGGTTGATTCTGAGTCAGAGAGTGAGGTTGAGCATGAAACGCGCAAGGCGTCTCGGCCGTCTATCTTTAAGGAGCTTCTTACACACAAGCCTCACCCACCTTCTACCTCGGTCATGGCGCCACCCAAAAAAATGCTCTCAACTAACAGCGTACCGCTCTCCGTGCCCTCTATGAATCGGCAAGCCGCAAGCCGCAGTGCTAGCGACGACAGCAGTGACAATGTGAGCGACTCGGATCACGCCCTCTCCCACACCAACAATATCTTCAAGAACATCATGCAAAGCAAGCGCCGTGGTACAGCGTCAAATGTCACTGCCAGCAAATTTCACAGCAACAGTATGCACGCCGCCATCCCATCATCTCGCCCCGCGAGCGGCAACAACCTTACACAAAAGACGCCATCCATTTCCCCGTCGACCCCGTCCATCTCCGCTGCAAAAAATAGTGGGGGCGTTAAATCCATCAGCGGCAGTCCACTAAGCACTTCGCCTATCATGGTGAGTGCGCAAATGGCGGCTGTGTCCCTTGTTGGCTCGCCCCAGATGACAAGTCCCACGAACATGCCGGTGAGTCAGGGTGGCGATTTGGGACGCACGGGATCCGAGTCATCGCTGAGCGAAAAGTATGGAGCTGGAGCGCATGATAAGGTGATTGGAAAGGGGGCCAGCGCAGTTGTGCGTATGTGTAGTCCAGGTAAGGAGATGACGGGGTGTCGTGACTTGCTCATCAGAATTTCTTATCTTCGTTGTCATGGTTTGTGCAGTCAACTCGGATAAGAAGTACGCCATCAAGGAGTTTCGCCCGCGTCGCAAGGATGAGAAGCAGAAAGAGTACGTCAAGAAGCTGATTGCCGAGTTTTGCATCAGTTCTACTCTTGAACATGAAAACGTGATCAAGACGGTTGACTTGATTCAGGACGATGTGAGGGTTTTATTCAGATTTGGGGAAACGAGACTGAAATTTCGTAAAAACAAACAGAAGAAGAAGTGGTGCGTTGTGATGGAGTATGCCGAAGGCGGCGACTTGTATACAAAAATCCACACGGGCCTTTTGACTGACGTCGAAGTAATCGATTGGTAAGTAGAAGCTATCTCCTCCTTTTTGGTTCACCAATCGAAAAAAACACCCAGTTTTTTCAAGCAGCTTCTTCGCGGTGTCGCATATTTACATTCGATGGGTGTGGCCCATCGCGACTTGAAACCTGAAAACTTGCTCCTGGACGGCTCTGCTCGTGTGTTGAAGATCACGGACTTTGGCGTCAGTGAAGTGTTCCGTGCACCCTTTGAGAGCATGAGCAAGAAAGCACACGGAATGTGTGGTAGTGGGCCGTACATCGCACCTGAAGAGTTTGTGCAAAAGGAATATGATAGTGAAATGGTGGATATCTGGGCGTGCGGAATTATTTAGTAAGTTCACGAAAATTTCGCTTGTCCATTAGACAATGTTCTGACGGTACCTTGTTCTGGTAGCTACGTGATGCTGTATAACTCCATTCCTTGGAAGTCGGCAACACATACAGACACACGGTATAAGCACTATCAAGAGCATCGTGGTAATTTTTGGCCTATTGATAGATTGGTTCCTCCAAAGCGTAAGCTTATGGTAAGCTTCTGCGGTTGCCCGGTAATACCACTTATCCTTGACCTCAAACAGTACAAGATCCTCGATCCAGATGTGACAAAGAGGGCCCCTATGAGTGATATCATGGAGGATGAATGGATAAAAGGAATATCCTTTTGTCAACTCGGCACACCTGTGGAGGCTGTTGGTCACAGTCATCGCTCCCTCCTTGAGAAGCCCACCTCTCAATATCATTAGAATTCTATTCTGGGTATCAAAAAAAAAAAATTGAAAAAAAGGAGCATTTCAAATAGTCCAATACATAATCAAAAAGTAATGGATAAAAGCGGAGAGGTCCTGGTAGAGAGGGACGTTACTTGCTTGAGCGCGACGAGATTGCAACACGTAAAAGGATATTTCCTGCCACAAAAGTCACCTAATGTGTAGTGACGGAGAGATTGAACTAGGTTGAATGTTGCGGAAACGAAGCTAGAAGCGACACTTCAGTCATGCGCTGACAGGCTGCAGACTCATCCACTTTATTAAGTTGAATTGAATGATGGCTGAATTGGAATCGGACGTAAATTCACGCTGTATTGGCGAGTGGGCACAAACAATAGTGGACAGGGCTGATTAGAAAGGGTGGCTAAATTTGCCATCGCAAGCGAACAGCGAATACCGCCACTTTCACTTATCAACTCACAGCGTAGAGAGCCAGAAGACCTTATCTATTGAAATCAGGGTAAAGTGGTCAGGTATCAGGACAGATGATGACATTATTTTCTATCGGCGAGGGAAATTTGCAAATGCGGCGACCCTGCTACCCCGTACGCGTGCCCCGTACACCTGCTCCTATATATAGCAACGGGTAGTACGTGCGCTTCTTGACGGAAATAAGATTTGTTTAGTGGCTTGTAAAAAGCCGTCTTCCAATGTCAAGCCTATGACGTTGAATGTTCATTGCTGGCCAAAAACGAGTCCTCTAATAGCGGGTGGCAATTTGCATGCGGCTGGTACAGAGAAGGTGACCACGATGTTGGCGCACTGGTGACAACTTACCTCAAAATTGCTTCACAAAAAAGGCACCCAAGAACGACAGCGGCTTCCATACAGTCACGATGCGTCATATCAATACAATAAATTGCCCGTTGAGCTTTCTCGATTACGGTGTCTCGTTTCTATGGCCAGGAACTTCGTGAGAGGAAGTTGACTATGAAAATTGATGACTCTATAGGAATGATATATATTTCATAGAATCAAGCGGTGGTGCAACATGTCTGTCTTGTTATGGGAACGGGACGACCAATACATTAGCTTATAGATGAATTACCTGTTTCATTCGCACTCTCCGTCCATTGCACACTTATCAACATCGCTTGCGACTTCTAAAAACAAAGTTCCTATATGTGTAATTAAAAACGTTCCTATGATATGTGAATAGCGACATCGCGACGATGAGGCGTATGGAATGCCAGCCTCAAACGTTCGCCTTTGTTCAAACCATGTTGTGGCTGGTCAACGATACAAAAGCAAGGAGCGTCTCACACTGCCATCGCAATCCAAGCGATTCAACCAAGCACTATGTCTTTTTCTTACACCGACTCTGTGGAATCTTCGGCGTCAACTGGAAACTCTGTCCTGGTTTTTGTGGACACCACGGCCGACTGTAGAACAATTCTTCGTAATGCTGTGGACCTCCTTTCTCACAGCCCAAATGATGAAATCACGATTGTCAGCATCATCAGGCACGACTTCGAAAAAGTGGCAGCTCTCTCACGAACAGCAAAGATTTTGAAGGAACTCACGAAACGATTTCACTCCCAAACCCGATTCTGGTTCCAAGCTGTCATCACTGTTGATTATCACTTCCAAGACGCAGTACAAGAGGCAACAGTAAAAGTAAAGCCTGACTTGATCGTTCTGGCGCTGCTAGGGCAAGTCGAAGTAGTGCGAAACAGCATGATAATCGCTCAAGGGGACGATGACTGGTTCTTCAGGACCTCAAATCGTTGTTTGAGTCCTGAACTAGAGGCCTGATAGTATCATGATTATAGTCTGCAATAGATTTCATAGATCCCATATGTAAAATAAACCTAAACTTTTCGATGTTCATTCTCCCCACTATTTTCCAAAAAGTGTGATAGCAAAATGGCATGGCGAAAACGTGGGGAACCGCGTCAATTTCAAATTGCTGGTGAAGACGTCGATTTCAAATTGATTCCTCCCCCGTATAAAACAACCTTAATCCACACATTAAAATATAATTTACAAAATTGAATACAGAATGGGAACTCTTACGGAATTGAACGTCAAGGCAACCAACGAAACCAGTCTCGCGTCCGAGCCACAAGGTCAACCTCCACCTCTGTCGCGTGAACCCCGCGGCCAATGGGTCTTTATTCCTGAAGAAGAGGAAGCTGACCCGGCCTTGGAGCGCCAGTTTGATGGAATGGCGTTCTCAGGCTACCATCGTGGTGGAAGAGGCGGCCACCGATACCATGGTCATGGTGAACGCGGTGGACGAGGAGGTCGCTGTCATGGACATGGCCGCAGACATGGTGGACATGGATTCTTTAGCTACGATAACGGAGCTACTTCGTCATCCTCTGAATCCGACCCAGAGATGGAGGCAATGAAGGGGGAGCTGCGAGCGTGTTTTGAGAAGGCGAGAGAGCTCAAATACCGTATGCATGAGCGTGGCCCAGGTAACACAAGTGCCAATGAAGTCGTTTCGGACAAGGAAGGCTGGTCAGCAGCTTGTGGTAGAGGTTCGCATGGATTTAGAGGGCATGGTGGGTACCACGGGCATGGTGGGCACCACTGGCATCGCGGGAAGGGATTTGGTCGCCACAGGTTCTGTGGTGAAATGTCTGAATCGCCCTCTCAGTTGGGAAATGAGGCTCCGTGCAGCTCTGCCAAATCTCCCGGCTCGTCAGCAAACGAGAAGAACATGAAGGAGTAGCAGTTAAATAGTTAAATTCAAATTCAACAAATAGTTAAATTCAAATTCAACAAAAATAAAACTTTTCCTTCAGAGGAATTTTTCGTTTTCATACCATCCACTGCCATAACCACAATGAAGCCAAAACCCCTACCACACAAAGAGAAGAATAAAATAATTCAAGTAGTAACCAACCGCCCCCGCTGTCAGCAACAATCCACGCGCCAATGAGAGGAATGATCACCAGCGCCACATTCATCAAGGAAGTGGCAGTCCCATAAGCTGTTCCCAAGGAATCTTCTGCGCACTTGCTACCATTCAGCATCCAATCTTCCCCATCTGGACAATCAATGCCTATGGGGGCTCTTTCCTCGAGCAACCGTAAATGGCTGCGCGATGACTCCACTTCCACCACCCGTGCAACCGTCGGCCAAATAAGCGTCTCGCAGCATGCCTCCGCCATGCCCATGCAAAACAGAGTTGGGATGGGCATCCACGTGGTGAGCCCGAGAATCGTATGGCAGATTGCAAGGAGCGTGAAAGCAAGGATGAGAAGGAAGCAACCGAATCGGTTGGATTCGAGAATGCAGCTTGCTATAACTAAAAAAGTCGTTGCTGTAGCTGCTGGAACACTCATGGCGAGGCCAGCGGAGACGGTGTCATTATGGTACCATTTCGTCATGAGAAAGTCACTGGCCGTGTTGTTAAAACTAAGTTTTGTCCCTTGGAAGAGTGCGAACAACAAGCATATGACCCAAAAGGATGCCTGGAAATTAAAACCTCCTGGCTTGGAACAGGAAGGAAGTATGGTGCATGGAAGTGTGGAAGCAGTATGAATCTGAATTCTTGTGCTTAAAAGCGGCGTTCTTTCGTTCAATGATGGTGATAAATGTGATACACTGTCGGCTTCTGAAGGTGTGGGAGAAAGTGTCAAAGGAGGGCTTATAGGAAAATGCGGCACCGAGCCCCTTGATTGTGCAAAAGTTGTTGAGCCAGAATCAGAATCATCGTCACTGTGATGTGCTTGCCTTGCAGGATCCTCAGGGAAATGCATGATGTCTGATGAGCCACACACATCCGATGCTCGCGTGACGTAAAATAAAAACAAAGCAGAGCAGAATGAAAATATGCATGTGGCGGTGGCACACGAAAGGGCAGCGTTCAGCCCCCAAAATTTATCGATCAGTGGGGAGAGTGCTGTGGTTAGAATGGTTCCTGAGGAAGACACGCTGAGATCTAGAGTATTTACATATGAGTTCTTAGCCGCTTTACTTGTATCAAAGGGGGGAACTCACTCAAACCCATGATGAAAAGTATGGAATGTGCGTTTGGTTCTCCTCGCGAGAAGAGCTGCGCGACAAAGCAAGCTTGTGCCACACCAAGTCCCTCACCTCCTATACCAAAGAAGAGGCGGCCGGCGATCATGACGGTTGTATCCTAAGATGGTTAAGGGCGCCAGAAAGCTCGTTAGACACTTTGATTGTTGTCGGAAACGAGCCCACCTTGGCCATGATGCCAGCATGGAACAAAGCCTGTCCCAATAAATTAAGAAACGCCGCTGCAAGGATGACAGAGCGTGCTCCAACGCGATCTACAAGCCAGCCACCAAAGAAGGGCAAAATCGTGTTGGGTGCGCTGTACGCGACATAGATGTGCGACAGAACATACTGCCATTCGGCATAGCCGATGCCGAGGTGCGACTGCAGCCTCGAGTTCAGGGCTGCGGGGGTGTCATACGCGAAGTGGTCCCCAAACAGGAGAAACGAGCATGCGAGTCCAACGAGAGCCGTGTACTTTTGAGGTCGAAATTGCATACACCACGGCCAGTGTGGAGTCGTGGAGTCGTCCGGTGTGTCGCGCAATCGCAAACCTTTGGGTCCAAAATTGTTGCCACATCCCAATTGTTGCCTTTCCTCTCGGGAGGGCAGTAATTTATCTGATCACCATATTCAACTACATGGGTACACTTCTCACATCTCGGTAGGTCTCTGGTGTCATGTGAAGGAAAAGAACTTTTTTTCTTCCGTCAACCACTGCCATTGCTGCCTTTCACCTTGTTGCCTCCCCGGTCTCTGCAACGTCCCTCACCCTCATATCACCGTTTCTCACCAGGCCACCACGCCACTTCTTTTAAGAAGTCAAACTGTTACCGTGCAACCACCTCGCTGGAAAATAAAGAAGATGTAAATAAAGCTGGAACTCGGTTCCTTCAACCTCATATGCAATGTAAGAGCTCAGCCTCGCCTGATAATTTTTCGTTCCTCGCTTTTTAAAGTTACCTCAATTTTTATTAATTATGCGATGCGAACATCCACATGGTTCTCAATATAGGGACTGACAGCGAGTGCATTGAGGGGGTTCGGACTGAAATCATTTGAGTTTTTCTTTTCTCATCATTTCCTACTTCAGCGGTTTATTTTTTTAATTCAACTTGTTTTGGGGAGCATTCAGTATTTCTTGCTTTACGAGATCCGTGTCAAACAGCTCTGTAATATTGGAAATCTCAGACATTGCGTGACGTTGAACTTGACCAAAGTACTAACCAATGAACTGTTCATTCAGAATTCTGACTTTTGGGCCTGCATACCTGAATAGTTTGTCCAATTGAGTTATAAAGGACGGAGTGATTTTCCAGGGAACAGTCACCTGCGATATTCCTCTACCCAAAACAGCACGGCGAGAAAAATAAGATTCCACATCAATCTGTAAACAAACCACTAACCAAAGATGCTCGTCAAATTCCATCGCTGCAGTTTCCGCAGACACCCTATCACAGTCCCCGTTCGATGCCGCCCCAAGTTGCACATGACCATCAGGGGATAGTGCTTCGGATCAAGAATAAGTTCAAGGCTTTCTAACACGACCTGCCAGATGAACGCGCGTGAACATTTCGCGTTGCAGCGATGGTGTGGGGAGTCGAAACCTCTTCGCTGATGGGATCCCACGCATTCGCAGAGGCGTTCAGAAGCCCCAAATGATGGAATTGGATTTCTTGATCGTCAATGAAGTTTAGGCTGTCGTTTTTTCCCCGTCCATAACGCGAATGTGGGCTGGTATTGCAAACATTCGAACGTACAAGCGCTGGTTTGGCTCTTCGGGAGCAAGAAAGATGACCGTTTTCAGGTTGAGACGTTCGAGGAAAGGAAAGTTGAGTTCGTTTGGCTGGCCTGTGATCTGGGGTAAGATAGAGCGGGAATTGGCGGGGCTCTCAAGTCACCGGAACGGTAGAGGTCGACCTGTTTCGCGCTGAATCAGCATATGCAGTAAATTGAGAGATAGAGGCATGAAGGCCACCTCAACGCAGCCGAAATTGACAGGTGGGATGGCGGTGTTGGCCATTTAGCAACAAAAAGATGCTATTTAACGAGGACATCAAAACGGATCTGAACGGAACACGGTACTACAGGACCATCGATCAGCTGGTAAGCGCAAGCTGATACAAACTGACGTGCAAAGACTCTTGCTCTAAACGAAGGCTGTCCTTCCAAATGCGCCATAATAGGAAAACTTCAAACTACGTATCATTCTCAGAAAAGTGGCTGATCGACGCGTACCCCTCTCACATTTGAATCATGGTATACCCTCTTGATTCCTAGAAGCTGCATGCGATCGTCTGAGAGCCGGATTCCTCCACCCCGCGTATGCCCAAAACACAGGCGCGGTCCTCCACCTCCACCGAGGTGACGAAAAGTCGATACAGAATGCATCCAGTTCCCTACTACCCTCACCAGAAGAGATCTTGGTACGATGGCAAAAGAAAATCTTGAGCCCGAAGTGAGCGAGATGGTGGCCTTTGTTTTGACTCACCCCATTGGGCGCCATCTGTCAGGGAAATCGCCGACAAAAAGAACGCCAAAGCGGCATCCGTCAAGTCCGCTTTCAAAATTGCGAAAGAGGCTACAGATGGGACCGGAGGCGGCGCGAGTCAAGGTTTCGTGTGTCCCTCCATCCTTGACCAAAACTAACCCTACCATTCCAGGGGGCATGTTTCTTTTCACATATGTGGATGCAGATGACTTCCTGGACGAGGAGGAGTTGCACCGACACTTGACGACAGCGAAAGAGGAGGATTTGACGGACATGGCGAGACGCGTGTTGACCTTGACCAAACCGATCCTCGCCCCTCCAATGCCGCACGAGAACCACACTGGTAGATTATTATTTTTCCACCCCTTTTGGCAAGGACTTGCACGGATTTGGATTTCTGATATGGAGTGGACGTCGCCGTGGCAGCCTCTTATCATTTAGGAATCACGGAGGTTCCCATGCATATGCACAAACCGATGCGAGATCTCAAATTTTCTGTAATGCATATTATGGCTTACATATTCTCGGAGATGTATGTAAGATGAGGTTTGGGTTTCCTTCCTTGACAACATATCATAGGGGCGACTTGAAGGATGACCACCTGACAATGAAGAGCTATGAGAAGAGACTTTGCACCATCAAGTGCTACGACAGCGGCCTAGTTACTATGACGGTGTGTTTTTCATGCACTTTACGACACTAACGCTCTCACTAACGTCAACAGCCTGGAATGAGCCCCGATTCAGAGATTTATCAGTTCCAAATCAATGAAGACGTCTTTCAATACAGGATCGAGCTCGTGTCAAAAGATTTGGACCCCGAAGACGAGGAAAACGAATGGAAGATCTACAGCGAGTTCTACAACAGGTAATGTCCTATATACAAATAGGAACACAAACACCATCTACAAATGTGAACAACGATATAACCACCACCCGCTTTCCCCTAGACGCCTCCTCTCTACGCAATCTGCCCTCCCAACATCCTTCCAGCGCCCACCGCCTGACCCGGCGGTTCGTCTGCACCTCCTCGCCGAGATTACCAGCGTACGATACTTCCACGGCGACAGCCTCTACATCCACTACCTCCTGGATCTCGCAGAGGGGTGGAGCGTTGAGGGCGGGCAGCTGCCGCTCCTCTCGGCGTACACGCAGTGCAGCGGTGCACGCTATAGCGACGCTTTGGGTGGCTGGGAGGCTGTATTTGGGTTCCCGATTGAAGTGGAGCTGATTTCAGGGCGTGGATGTGAGTCTCTTTGCTTTGTGGCCCTCATAGGGCCTATGGGTGGGGTGAATGACCATGTGTCGGCTGATGAGTACATTTGGCACTTGGATTGGATTTGTTATTCTTTCTGGAGCTAGCGGCGTGTGTCTACGTGTTTGCCTTCGTGCTGTGGCGGTGAAAATCCAACCAACCCCGCCCATTGAACCAGCAAACCCGCCCATTTGGCCGCGTATCTATTTTGAGGTGTGCTCCATGGACGCGTGGGACCGCAACGCAGTCGTCGGGTATGGATACGTCGACCTCCCGCGAACCCCCGGTAAGTTACGCGTGGCACAATGTGTGAGCATGGACCTGTTTCAGATAAATGAGAGCTCAAAGATTATTACTGGTGACGCAGGATGCCATCAGGCATATGTGCGAACGTGGAAGCCAGTTGTGAGCCCGTACTCGCAGATGAAGACACTGTTGGTTGGAGGCAGCGCGGAGCTGGATGATATCACGTACGATGCGGTTCCGTTTGGTCATACGGTGCGTGTCGTGTTCTGTTTGTGGTTGGGTTCCAAAATTTTAACGAATATTACGTTAGGGCACCAAACTGAACAAGTACGGGTTTCAAACGGAGACAAGTGGAGAGATTGTTGTCAAGATGAATCTGATGCATCAGCAAGGGTAAGGGGGTGCGGAGAATTATTGGACGTCGTTTCGCTCAGTGCGGTGCGTGGTAACAGGAAGCAAAGCACGTCAGTGGAACATGACGCGTTGAAAGTGACGGATCCGACACAATTTGTCAAAAACAATGCACAGACGATTGCAGGTGAGCTTGACTTTAGTACGTGCAGGAATGGTGGTTGTGTGACAATACGTTATCTCTAGAGGCGATAAGCCGGGCTAAGGAGAGACTTCAAGCGATACGCATGGCCAAGAAGACGCATTAAAAATAAAGTATCTGATATTGTTGTATTAGAAAATCTCAAGCCACTGCCTTCCCCTTCGGGTCATCCTCCGGGTCTTCGTTGAGGGGATCGAATTCGATAATCTGCACGGGTTCCCAAGATCCCTCCGGCTGTCCTGTTGAGGTGTTGGTTTGGTTTTGTGCTGTGAGCGAGCTAAGCCACGCGAAGCGAGGGATCGCAGACCATCAAGAGCAAGAACAAAGTGCAGGAGCGCGTCATCGACAAGCCCAAGTTGCTCGAGCAGGGCGGGGTCCTCGAGGGCGTTGAACTGGGGCTGCTTCCCTTGCTCAGCCTTCGCTTGGACGAGGATGCGCAGGTCCTTCGCCTCGCGCGGCTTCCCGACCATGTGCGCCAGCTTCGTCTTCAGTGCGAGCACCGTGTCCCCGCTCTCGCACGAGACAAAATACGTGGCTCGCAGTCGGCGCAGACGGAGTGTGAGCGCACCCATTTTCGTCTCCAAAATTGATGGACCACCTCTCGACCAAGGAGCAGCAGGAGGTCCAGGCCTTCATGGCGCAGGTACTCGGGCCACCGCATTCCCCTGCATGCATTGCATGCGTCCCATGTCCGAGCTGTCCTGACAAGTCTCCGTCTCCCTCCGACTCCAGCAACTCCCTCCCCATCCAACCCCCATCCCTCCCCTCTGTCCATCCCATTCACCACTCCAAATCCCACGCATCTGAATCAACGTCAAACCGATTCAAACGAAATAGGAACAACAAAAGGCCCAGTTTCAGCAGACGGTGCATCGTAAGTTTCCTTCGTTGACATTCATTCGCCGACTCATCCGCGATCGAAAATAGAGTTTACCGACACCTGTTGGGACAAGTGCGTTGCCAACAGCAAAGTAAAGAATGGACTCGATAAGTACGATGAAGGTGAGACCTCACGTTTTCAAAAGGAACCCAGCCGAATTAACCAGCATTTCACCTCAGCTTGTATGACAAACTGTGTCGACCGCTTCGTGGACGCCACCAGAGTCATTGTTGGTGTATTCAACCAGGTTGCCGAGGAACGTCGCGCTCAGTTGGATACAATCAATAAGACTTAGAAATAAAATCTCATATCTTCCATATCATCATCCAGAGACTATTCCATCAAAATAAGGCTTATGCATCGTTTTCCCGCGGCTCTCCTTGCTGAGCCCACCACATTCCATAATAGACTCCCTCCATCGCCAACAACTCTTCATGCGTTCCACGCTCCACCACCTTGCCCTTGTCCATCACAAAGATTTGGTCGCATCCCGCAATCGTAGACAAGCGATGCGCAATAAAAATGCCAGTCTTTCTTAGCAAGGGTGCGTCCGACGCAGTTGACGTCACTGGTGGAGAATGCAGAAACTCGTCAATCGTTTTCTGGAGCTGGGTCTCGGTTGTCTGGTCTAGCGCGGATGTGGCCTCGTCAAAGAGCACGATGGGAGGGTTCTACAACGTGAGGAGCCATTTAGAGGCGATGCTATAACAAAAGAATGAAACCAAGTCACCTTCAAAAAGACGCGTGACAGGAGCACGCGTTGTTTTTCGCCACCACTAATCATCATGCCGCGTTCCCCAACCATCGTGTCTAGGCCATTCGAAAAGCGGTGCTTGATGCTATCGCTCAACAGTGCCAGCCGCGTGGCCTCCAGCACCTCCTCCTCCGATGCCCCAACACGACCATACTCAATATTGTGCCTTAAGCTCTGATTAAACAAGCTGGAATCCTGTGGCACAACACCAATCGCAGTTCGCAGTGAATCCATCTGGACCGCCTTAATATCCTGTCCATCAATCAAAATCTTGCCCTCAGTCGGGTCCATGAACCGGAACAGCAGCTTGAGCACGGTACTTTTCCCACACCCACTCGGCCCCACAAACGCTGCCGTGCTCCCAGCGGGAATGAGCATATCCACGCCATCCAAAATCCGCCTCTGCCCGTCATAGCTGAAGTGCACTCCGCGAAGCTCGATCGCGCCCGCGTCTCCCGGCGCGCGCAAGCGCAGCGGCGGTGCCCCGGGTGCATCCGCGACGCGTGTCGCGACGCGCTGCAGACGGAACATGGCGTCCATGTCAATGAGGCTCTGCTTAGTCTCACGGTAGACTGTGCCGAGGAAGTTGAGGGGAACGCTGATTTGGAAGAGGAGGCCGTTCACGAGGACCAAGTCGCCGATGGTCATGGTGCCTGCGAGGACGCCCTCTGCTGCCATCCACATCATGAGGGTGAGGCCGATAGATATGATACTGGATTGGCCCGCATTAAGGAAGGCGAGGGAGGTGGTGGTATTGAGGGCGGCGCTTTCGTATTTGGCAAGGGCCTTGTCGTATTGTTTCATTTCAAGACGTTCATTGTTGAAATGTTTCACGGTTTCAAAGTTCAGGAGAGAGTCTGTGGCTGTTGTTGCTGCTTCGTTGTCAGCGGCATTCATGAGGCGTCTGGTTATCAAGCTGTCAGTAAAAAATTAAAACATTCCAACAAGTGTACCTAAACTTGGTTCTCCAAGCAGTTGTGATAAAGGTGAAGGCAGAATAAACTACCACGGTTCCGAGGGTAACCCCAACAAACCCATTTCCAAACTGCCATCCCAAAAGTCCACATACGAGGCCGATTTCAAGAAAGGTGGGGAAGATGTGGAAAACGACCGAAGAGAGGACCTGGGTAATACCCTTGGTTCCCCTATCCAAAGCGCGCACGAGGCCTCCAGTTTGTTTTTCTAAGTGGAATGACAGGTCGAGGCGGTGCAAATGGCCAAAAATTTCGCGCGCTGCGTCGCGAACGGCACTATTGCGCGAATCACATGTTTAAAGGCAACAATGAAAACCAAGCTGACGCACCGCTGAGCCACAAGTCCAAATACCGCGTTTCTGAGTTCCTGCGAGATCATAGCCGTGAGCCGGGCGGCGCCGTATCCAAGAAGCATGGCACCGCCGACCGTCATGACGGTGGCGGGCTCAGCCAGAGTGGCAGCCACGGGTGCAGCAATGTTGAGCTGGTCCACGGCCTGTTTTATGTTCCTTATGTGATGAACAAGGGGGGGACTACCAGACCCTATTTCGAATACGAACCTCCTTGAAGAAGAGCGGCACGGACACGTTGAGTAGCTTGCCCGCTACGAGTAGCGAGAGGGCAATTACGACGCGCGCCTTGATACCGGGCTGTCCGCGCGGCCATAGATACCCGCTCAGCTCACGTAGCAGCGATACGTCCGCCGCGAGGCTGCTATTCACAGCTTCGGCTCCGGTCCCGCTTTTGGCCGCAGCCGCACGCGCAACGAGGGCCTTCATAGGTGAGGAGTTAACGGGTGTGGAGCTTGCGGGCTTGGAGCCGCCGTCAGCAGTTGACGTGCTGTTGAGGCGGGCATGCGACAGCCCGTGCGGCGTCCACACGCCAGCGCGCATGTCCGCATTGCTGATCAAGCGAGGCGCGCTTGTCAGAAGAGGCGGATGGATCCGGAGGCGGAGTCCTACTCTCCGATGAAGTGCCCCCAATCCCAGTGTCACCATCATTTCCAATCACTATCAATATGCACCACATGAGCTAAAACCCCCCCATTGTCGCGCCCCACTCTCTTCCTTCACGGCAAAGTACTCTACTGATTTTGTATTGTCACAGTCTCCACTGCGGCGAACTAATAAAAAATGTTGCACTTCGATGTTTCGTGCGATTTTGTTGGTTCACAGCAAAAAAAACAATGGACCAATCAGATTGCGAAAAAGTTTCCATCTAGTGAACAAACCATTATTTTCGTCCAATTCAACGGTTATATGCTTTGAAAACGCACTCTCCTTACAAGAGTTATGGTAGGAGTAGTAACGAAGAGACTTGGCATTGGTCTCAGCTTAAAGTTCCCACTCGTGTGCCAGTCCAAGAATTTGTTACAACTCTGACAAAGCTTGGATTTTGGGCCCCCTGGGAATTACCCAGTAGCCATCAGCTTCTTCTGGTTATTGAGACCTAGATCCAATAATCTGACACCACTGATGACGTTTAAATTTTAGATAGGTTCTTATGTCCAAAAATGCGTCTAAAAATCTCAATCCTCATCAGCTTCCTCAACTCCAGCTTCTGCCTTGTCCGAATTCTCAGGATTTGAGTCCCTCTCCCTCTTCAATGTGATCTGCTTTGAGAAAGAAAAGAGGGAGGTTAAAAACAAAATGATGCCTTTTATAGCTGTTTTCAAAACAGCACGGGCCTCAGGAAGATAAATCTCATTTGTGCCAGTTGAGAGAGGAGGAGTGATTGGCTGGATATCAATCTGAAAGAAAGAAAGAGTTCAGAAACATGAAAACAAAATGAAACAAAACATAATTGGCTTAGTCTTTTGAGATGCGATCCATTCAGTCAGCAGCTCGTGCCTATTGCGAAACACTGAGGTATCAGTTCACAAGCTATCACTGGCAAAGAAGTGTCAGCCACTTTTGAGTTCATTGCGTTATCATTTGAAATTCTCAACGTCTCCCTGAACCCACTAATCATCCTTTATTTTGACGATATACCCTTCGTGCCAATGTATTTCAAGCAATGTACCTAACTCCAAAAAGCAAAGAGGTTAGTCGTGTGTTTCAAACACTGCCACGAGAAAAGTAAAATTGGAGACCGAAAATAATTGTTTTATAAAAAGTAGCGGAAACAAACAATGGACTTCGTTTCTAGGAGGAGCATCACACAGACACTTTTTGGAACTTGTTTTTTGGATGAATATATAGTTTCCATACACAAAAGGAAACAACAGAAAAATACTCCACAACCTCGAATCACTATTCACTGTTGTCAGCTATGCCGAGGTAGGAAGTTGCTTGTGTTTTACCGTAAAATTCGTGACACTTAGATCGATCTACATTACATTGACAAAACGACTGAGTTAAGGCAAAAGCATTGTCAATCAGATTGTATATTGTTTCATTCGTTTATTAATACACTAATGTTAGCCAGTTGAGTGGCATTCAACACGTCCATATCTCGAGGATTTTGCACAATTGCCCGTGGAAAAGGGGGAACAAAGCAAAGCCAACAGCAATGTGCATGATCATTAAATACGTTTTGGATGATATTAATATCGTCTATCGAACGTATGTGTCACTATAGCTGGGAACCTTCTAACAACCCCTTTGTCCATCGCATTCTGACGGGCGCCCATTATTCTGCGTGGGCCCTGGACGGAGGATGCCGAAGAAGAGTCATAATGGCAGCAAAGCTCACACCGCAGATGCTCGAGTATTAGCTTACAAAGGAGCCGATGATCAATCACAACAACAATTTAGTTACAATATCACGGATATTTGAGGATGGAAATGAAATGAATAGGGGATTTTCAGCGACATTGTCAGTCACGGTAAGTTTTCTCCCAGGTTGGTCCGTTTGCTTGAAATTGGAGCCTGGGTTGTCAACTCAAAAGAACAAGAACATAGTGGCCACCAGGCAAAGGAAGGCAACCAAGACATAATTGGTAGCGCGCCAAGGCCATCCCACAAGAAGGTGGAAGATGTGACGGAACAAGAAAAGGAACCAGGAAAGTTTAGGGAGTTCAAGGAGTAAATGTGATTACTAGGAGTTCAGCGAAGTAGTCGTTTTAATCGAAAATTTGGAAATATTAATGGGCCTCCAATTCCTCAATAAGGTCCGACTCATCAATCAGTCGAGGTTGGTCAACGACATTGGTTCCCTTGATACGTAACAGGCGAGATACTGCAACCAGATACAAGGATGCAATCATGGCTACCATGAACTCATATACATTCGTAACTTTCTTGGGTGTGTAAATCTTCGTGGTTGCAACAATGAAGCCTGCGAACGAGTTTGGAAACTGCTTGCCAGTCACAACCTGCTCAAAAGACTGCGAGTCCACACGCGCAAGATCCACGCTGCTCCCCGGAACACTGCCATTTGTCAATTTTAAATTGCCATCCTTGGCGCGGATTGTTTTGCGTAGGACCAAACTCCCCAAAGCCCGCATACGAGCAACATGCATCTCCGCAGCCTGCGCCACAAACCCACTCGTCTCTTGTAAGAAGGGCTCCACATTGTCAATGACAGCCTTGGGCAGCACAACCCCGCTGATGCCGCGACCCTTCTGCAGGACGGGCTTGGCAACGGCGCGCGCGCGCTTGGCGCTCTCGGCGCCGAGAGCTTTCCAAATGTGTCCTGCGCTAGCAATCTTTCCCGTCCACACGTCGTATGCGTCCTGCTTACGCCCGTCCGAGAAGTTGTTGAGGTAGTAGCGCGTGAGCGAGTTTAGCCCGTCGTCGAGGCTGCCGCGCACCCACTGCCGACTGCCCGTGCGCGTCACGTCGCTCTTGAGGGCGCGGGTACCGGCGTAGAGGAGGCTGACAGCGTCCCCAGAATCGGCCCAGAGGTTCGTGTGGAGGTTGGTTGATTTGGATACAACTCGCTTAATAAGGGTCAGTTCGTCGGTGCTGTTTTCGCCGGCGTCGGAAGTGAGGCTTGTGAGGCTGGAGATAGGCTTCACTGGTGGCTTAGCATGTTCGGGAGAAAGGAGGGAATGAATTTGGTAAGGCAGCATGTAACTGGCAAGTACAGAGCAGGTGAGGTTTGTGCGGTCCAAGGAATCCAAGCAAGAGACTCGGGTCACTCCCGTTTGGATCTTGGAAACGGCAAACGGGCGAACGCGCTTTCCCAAAACCAGGGTAGGGGCAATGAAAGGCACATCACCGAATGCAACGAAAAATTGCGAGTTCATGAGAGACTTATTAATATGGTCCACGAGAACGCTGTGTGACCTGCAATCAGCAGGATTCTCATGTGAAAATGACAGATTTGATCACACTCACGACATGTTTTTAAAGTTCATTTTACGGCACCACTTGTTGAGCGGGAAATCTTCATAGACAACTTTCTCGTGTGCAAAGCGGTCTACAGCAGCCTCATATGCTTTTGACAAGGCCCCTTCGAACCCAGAGTCATCCAGCAAATTGACACACACGACTTTTCCAAAGTCACGACCCGCCGCCACAGACGCATCCCCAATATATTGCGTCCGTAAGTCAGCAAAGTGTTCCTGAATGGACGCCCATACCTCTAGTTTGGCAGGGTCTGCCAAATTCAACTCCGGTCGATACTTCAAGTCACGCTCTTGAGTCCAAACGAGGGGGGCACTACCGCGTAACTGGACAAATGACGAGATGCCTGCATCTGCTTGAAAGTCATGGTGAAAGACAATCTGTTCCATCTCGACGCTGTTGGCAGCATTTCCTTCCAGATCCAGTCCACGGCGCACGTAGCGAGTGCCAAGACGGAGGGTACTGAGGCGCGAGATGAGCACTGTGGTGAAGATAGACTGCGGCATGGCTGGGTTAATAGCGACGGGAATGTCAATTCCGCCAGCGTAGCCGCAGATCATTTTGTAGACCCAAGGAACTTGAGCGGCTGGAGTGACCAGGTCCAAGATGGGACGCATAAAGTGGCGGTTGAAAAAGTAGCGGTCGTCGACAATCGCGTCGCTGGGGTTAACATTGTAGGAAAAGTAGTTGTGCTGGACTGAATGCGTCAGATCGTAGGTGGTGGAGTAGTAGATGTGGCCCGAGTTGAGGACGTCGAGTAGTGACTCGAGAAGCGACATATCGAGGGTGTACTGTCACATTTGGGAACCATTCAATTCGCCAGTACGCAAGATTCACGCCAAAGTAATGCACCTTTGCCAGATCTTCCTCGTTCAGCAACTTTGCTGCGGCCTCAAACGCGTTGACGGGCAGCACAGCTGCAGAGAGTCCTACTACACCGACGGGAATAGCCTTTCCCCGCGTCACACGCCAGATCTTGTGTGCCTGGACTGTGGCAGCAAGGGTACGGTGGGTTACGACGAGCACGTACTTTGCTGTTTTTGTATCATAAAGTTGAGTGCTTGGTTGCTCGGCGGGGGGGGGGAGGGGGTCAGTCACCGAAGCACAGATCCGCGATGCCCACCACCGCGAATGCGTCTGTCGCAAACACGGATTCGGAGGCAGACGGGAGCGGGGATCCTGTCACCAGGGCAGTGTTAGAATTAAGATCAAGACAGTAAGGCACTGTCAACCCGAGAGAGTCGTCCGCGTGTCGGTAACAGTCAACGTCGCAGCTCCGCTCATTCCATCGCAGCTCGCCGCCATCACGGGCCGCCCTACAACGACGCGTCCGCTGTGCGTCGTTACCACCCGGAAAGACTCGTTGGATGAGCGAGACATGTTTTTGAGACTCCTTCCCCACATGGGGTCACGAAACTCTGCACAGCCCAAGCCCACATGAAGGTTCCAGCCACAAAGATAAATACACTCATCATCAAAAGATGTAGATGAATAAGGTGGAAAAAACAACCAGAAGAGGTGGGCATCGCTTGCCGGGCAATTAGTCATCCTCTACAAACTCTGCGCTCAGCTTGTCCCCTCCCTTGGACTCTCCAGACGAATTTTTGGGAGCAGACGATGAAGATGTGGACGCTCCTCCACTCTTCTCATACACCTTCATCTCTGCCTTGTAACGCTCCCTGTCCTGAGCAGCCAAGTCTTCGTATACCTTACATCCGAGCCTCGTTAGTATCGGTACCAACAGCATATATACATGCGCAAACCTTTTTGTCTTCCGAAGACAACTCCTTCCACATTGCGCCAATCTTTTTGGCAACCTCGCCGATGGAAAGACCTGGATCGTCCTCCTTGACCTTGTTTCTCATCTCCGCACTAAACATAAAGTAGCTGGATTGCGGGCCCTTTGGTGCGTTGGGATCCTTCTTGACCTTCTTTTTATCGGGCTCGCCGCTCTTATCCTTCTTCTCCTTTTTTTCAGGCTTCGCTTTGGGCCCGTCCTCCTCGCTGGCGTTGCCGTCGGATCCGCCGCTTCCGCCTTCCTCGTCATCATCTGAGCCTTCAGACGACGCATCCGTGTCATACTCGAGGTCAACATCACTGTCACTACCCTTGTCCTCGAAGTCTTCGTCCTCTGTCCAAGTGACGAAAGCCATCAGCATCTCGCAAGCCATCCGCGCAAGGACAAAACACAAACCACTTTCAGAGTCATCCTCGCCACCTCCAGCAAGAGGATCTTTCAAACTCAAGGCTCTCTTTCTCTTCTTGTCTCCGTCCTCGTCCCCACCTTCCTCATCACTCATCTCATAGCCGCCAGTGCCGTCACCAAGCTCCGTCGTGACACGGAGCTTCTTATTGCGGCAGTACTCCGCGAGCGCGGCGTACTCCTCGCGCGCAATGCTCGTGTATGCGTACTCGCCCGCGGCAGTACTGATCTTCATCTCGATCGTCTTGGTGTTGCTCGAGGCGTTGTTGACGCGGCTGAAAGTGACCACATTCACCTCCGTGTGCGGGATCAGGGTGGCCGGTTTCGGAACCGAGACAAACGACTTTTCGAGAGGGTAGAGGAAGGCTTCGTTGGCTTTGAGGGCACACTTGATACCGGAGTGGTTTTGCATGCTGGATTGGAGGTGGAAAGTCATTGTAATGCCCTAATACGAAGTGATGCGCACCTCTTGTAGCTCATTCCCGGAGTGATAATGTTGATGTTGGAGAGCCCCTTGAAAATCTCACTAACAATAAGGTGAATAGGTCCGTCATAGTCCTTTCTCAGGCGGTTCTCGTATTGGCTAGTCAAAGTCTCCCTGAATTGCAACGGAATAGTTTCAGTGGGCTGCTGATCGCTGTCAAAATAAAATTATAATATCGCACTCGTCGAGCTTGATGGACACATCAATGTCTTCATCACGGTCAAATTGGAAGACCAAGAAGGGGTATCTGGTTTGGCCCTGACGCAGCGGGGGGTCCAGCTGCACTACAAACATAGTATGCAGGTCATCTATTACAGAATGAGATTAACATTGCAAACGGAAACGGGCTGATCCTCCTGATCGTTGGAAAACAAAAGAGCCCGACCTGGCTTCGGCAGCAAGAACATGCGCTTGATGGAGTTGAACAGGATGCGATAGTCGTTGGACTTTCCACGGATACGGAAGAAGGTGGCAAACATGTCCACTTCGAAACGACCACTAATAATGTACGCGTAAATGCCTACGCCCAGCACTGAGATGTCAGTCGACGAAAAACGAACCGAGGAGTAAGACACAGTAGGTCGTCGAACGTGACCAGAGAGTCTCCCTGAGCCGCCCCGATATCCGCCCTTGTCTTAATGGTATCGCAAAAGAGAGCGGCTGCCGTGAGCGCCTCGCCGTCTTCGCCAAGCACCGGCTCCTCGTCAATCTCACCCTCCTCCGCACCCTCCTTGATCACCTGCGCGTCTTTGTCCTTGAGCTGGCGTCCGGACTCGTCCACCTGGGACGCCGTCGCCATACCCGGGATGTGGAAGTGCATCTCGACCAAGCAGTCCTCGCGGATCTTGACTCCCGACTGCGGCTCCGGCTGCGTGAATTCGATGGACACATCCTGCTTCCCGATGGGGGCGGTGTTTGCCACCTCCGTGAGCGGAATTTCGAAGGAGGGCTTTTGTCCAACCGTGAAGCTGAGGTAGGTGCTCTGAAACTCGGCCTTGCCCCAGTTGTAGCCCCTCAAGGAAATATCCCTTGCTTCAAGAGTGACGTTGTAGTTGAGACGGAGAGCCTCTGCCAGAGGCTCGAAGGACTAGTTGTAGCGTGAGCGGTTTAGGTCAACTCCCAGAGAAGGTCAAAAAAGCAAGCGCATCGCATTCTCACGTCGCGACTGAACCCGTCGAACTTGTGCACGTTGCCGTTTGCGAGCTCGATCCGCAGCTCAAACTCCTTCGCGCAGCGCAGCCATGTTGCGCGCCGGATATCCGGGCCGCGCATCGTTGTCACCTTGCGTGACACGGCTTCCTGGAACCCGATGCCCGCCTCCGCAAGCTTGAACTTGCCAATCACCTGCGGTCCGTTCAGACCGCCAATGAAAATGTTTTCATATGTGGACCGCAGGTCTCCCATCATGGACACCTCGAAGCTGGGAGAAAGTTTTTGTTCGTCAACACTACAACGTCGCTCAAGAACAATTTATGACAAGCCATAAGGAAGAAAGCTGCCCTCATCCGCAAACAAACTCATTCTCATTCATCAGAATCATCCGAGTCCGAATCTCCCCTGCACTTCCAAGGTGAGTGGGAAATAGTATGGAAGGTAACGGCAGTGTTTTACACGTACCATACGCGTTTCGTTTTTCCTTTTGCCACTTCGGCTGCCGGCCTTGCCTTTGATTTCAGTGGATGAACCAACTTCTTTTGCAGAGCCTTTTTAACAGTGTCCTTCACCTCATCGAGTGCCTTTTCGTGCTGTGAAACAAAATGACATTACGAGATGGGGCGATGAAGATACCGTTGGCAGTTCGTCAAGGATGGAACTGCGCAACCAATTCCTCGCTCCCCTCCTTCCAAGACAAGCCGCGCCACAACCCTTCAGCCGTTGTAAACCCAACAAGACAAGAGCCCCGCAAGAATGCAGTAGCTGCTTACCGATTCGACAAAGTCCTGGTCATCAAAACGAATCTTCTTCTGCTCTGGCTCCTTGAGACCCTTCTCGATCTTGGCGAGCATGGCCTCCTTCTGCTTGCGCTTGCGCTCGGGTTCCGCCTCTTTGAAGTCTGCAATCTTCTTTGCATCGTTGACTGTCTTGAGCCGCCGTCCACTCAGGTCGCGGCAGCTCTCAAAGTTGGTAGTCTTCTGCGACGCCATGCGTCCGCCCTGCGCGCGCAGCATGGACCCGAACCCGCCCTTTCCGCCCTGTTTGAATGCGAGCGGATTGCGGCGTGAGTGCTGAAGCCGTAATTTGAGTCGGTGGCACCACTCACCCTCAGCCGAAGCGGGGTGTGGCTTGCTGTTGGTTCTGACATCTTTTTTTCTTCCTCCATTATTTCCAAACAAGGGGAAAAGGCAAGGTGTCGAGAGAGAAGGGAGGAGGAAGAAGAGAACGACGGAATAATCTCGTGAATCAAGAATCAATGTCTTCGGGTGGCGCTATCAAGCCGCTTGCAAAGCCACCGGCCAATGAAGGCGCGACGACGACAACGGGCATGACGCGGAGAGAGTTCCGGTACTCTCTGTTCGAGACACTACAGGAAAACGGCATCGCGGACAAGCTCAAGGTGTGGCTGAATTCGTGGACACTCAACATTGCACAACTAACTTCACGCGGTTGAGCGAATGCAGTCCCAGCTGCGCGCGAATATAGTTGCAGAATTGAAAAAGAAGGCCCTCTTTGCCGACGTGAATCACCGCGGAAACGCGAGCGCGGGGGCACTTACCACCCGGTACTCCATCTTTCGGTCCGTCCGTCTCCGCGAATCTCATCTCACATTCCCTCTACAGCCTCGTGGACAGCCTTATTGTAGACTATCTCAAACGACAGGGATCCGAATTCACTCTCAGCGTTTTTGTGCCAGAGGCTGGCCTGAACGTGTCTGGGGCACTGCTCAGCGAATCCGACGTCTTCCGCGTGCTGCATCTCGACGTGTCTACCACACTCATTCAATCTTATGTAATTGAATTTCGTTTTTGTCTTTCTATTGTACTGTTCTTACTTTGTTCTAACAACTCAGCGCACGCATGTTGACAACTTTCCCGAAACAAGTATGCTTCCTCCGCGCGTTAGAACCAAACATTCAATATCTGTCAATCAGCTGCCACAATTGTCAAACTTCTAAACAGCTTGTCCAAAGTGCTTGACATACCTGCCCACGAAAAAGAATGCCAAACCGACCCAGATGACGCTGAAACTGTCGGTCAGTGAACCACCTACAATCTATTTTACTGGTGAGAAGTATTCTCACCACTGGTGCTGGTCTGCACTCTCTTCTTCGCGATTAGAATCTGAACTCCGACGGATCGACAACAGCTTTTGGAACACGAGCCATCTCTCCAAACGCAGTCTCATCACCACCATGGAATCGCGCATCACCAAGTTTCAGGAGGAACTGGAGCTACGCACGACGACGGAGCTGGAAACCCAGCTGGCAAGGTTCAAGGAAATGGAGCTGGCTAAGATGAGAATCGAGGAGCGGGCGCGCTATTCCAACGAAGTCGCGCACTTGCGCGGGGAGTATGAGTTGAAGCTTGTGGAGCAACGCGAAAGGATCATGGAGAGCGAGGAAGGGCAGAGGAAATGGGTAGAAGATCGAGAGAAGGTCTGGCCTTGCTCCCATGGCAGGATTTGTTTCCACCCGTCTCATCTTTTCCTACTTTGACTAGGAACTGGAAAAAGCAAATGTGGAGCTCCGACAGCGAATTCTCGAAGGATCCAACCGCTCCATCTTGCTGGAGTCCCAGCTGCGCAGCGAAGCCCAAATCTCCGTCAAAGCACTCACGCTTGAAAATGCGAACCTCAAACAAAAAATTGCTGACACGAAAACGCAGATGGAGGAGCTGGAGGCTTTCAAAGAGCGCTATGCAACCAAAACACAGGAGGCTATGGCTCAGTATAAAATTGACTTGAACCGTGAACATGCGGAGCTTCTGTCGAATATACAGGTGGAGAAAGCGCGAATTGAATGTGAGTTCAACTGCCCTCATACGTGGCTGAATCTAGTTTTCCATTCCTGTAGCTGAAAAGGCCGTCCTCATTGAGCGCTCTCGGATTGCGGAGCGAATGCTGCAGCAAGTGGAAGAGTCCAAAGCCGAAATGGATGACTTACGAAACCAAGTCAAAACACTGCGAAATTTGTTGCAAGCTGCAAACCACGAGAAAGAAGAAGCTATCTTTGCTGCAAGAGACTTGAAGCTACAAGTCGATAGTCAAAGTTCTGCAACTGCTGTGGAGTTTGAGATTCACAGTTTGAAGGCGTGAGTGTGTTTGTGCGGACAGTCAGAAGATAATCATCGTCATGCCCGCTTTAGCCAATTAATTGAAGCCGAAAAAATGGGAGCGCGACGACAAGAAGGTGTGTAGCTTTATCTGCCACAATGAGAGTTTAATGGTGCAAATGGCACAGAGTACCAAACGCTCCTGAAAAGCTTCATGGCCCCCCAAAATGAAATCCAAAAAGAGAACGCAAAACTTCGAAAATCCGAAGCTGCATGGCAACGGGAATGCCAGGATCTTGTTGGCAAACTTGATATCGAGCTCAACCGAAACGAAGAGCTTCAACGGCGCCTGGAAGAAGAGATTTTGAAAAACAAGGAGCTCAAGAGGGACTTGTCTGAGCTAAGAATGATCCTGCATCGTATTCAGAGCACTGGAGAAATTCAGACAGCTCCTGGAGTCCGGGTTGGCAGTGAGCCCAGGGCGTTCTCACGACTGTGCGTGCTTTAAGTCCACCTTGCTCAGGTGTATTAACCTCTTTTCCCTCCATTCAGAGACATCCTTCCGAATCCTCTTGACTTGATGGTTCCTCCTGCGCGCTCTCATTCTCCTTTTCGAAATGTGGAGCGCCGGATGCCATCAACAACTCTCCCATTGCATCGGCCTGGATTCGACAGCCCACCTCGCGGCATGCCGTATCCGACTGACAATGTTGCGCCTGGAGAACTCGCAGCTGCTTGGGACCAAGGAACGCGACGGATGGAGGAGGTGGCATATCGAGCAGGACAGGGTGCCCTGGGCTTCTTTGACAATGGAGAAAGGCGGTCGGATGGCGGAAAGGAGCTGCCGCAAGTCAGTTTGGACATGGATAGCTTCGCTGAAGAGGTACTGGAGAAGTTTCCCACCGAAAAACCCACGGGAGATATGCAACCGACATTTTCACTGACCGGCGGTGGCGACTCTCAAGTATTTAGTCCGTTACCGATTCGTTCACAACAGCAGGAGCAGCAGCAGCAGCAGCAACATCAACAGCAACAACAAGGGGACCCGGTAAAACAATCAGGGCAACAACATCAGCCCGCTCCGAACCTGATTCCACAAAACCGACTGGAGTTGCAAAAAGCTCAAGTGGTAACTACACCAGAACAAGTGCAACAGCAACCCAAAGAGCGAGTTCCCACCGTTGACGAAATCAGAAAAAGTTTTCAAGAATCTTTACTCGCTATCCGACCCGCATCTTCCTCACCACCCGAGGAGAATCCCCGAAAGGGCCTGTCACTTAAAGAATTAATGCGGCAAGAGGAGGAAGAAGAACAGGCTGTTCAAATTGAAAGGCACCGGATGCAGCATTTATACGAGCAAAAGAGGTTGGACAGGGAGCGAAGGGACCGTGAACTGGAAGAACTTGAAAGTGAACGTGTAAAAAAGGTACTAGTTTGTTTTTTTGAACAGTGTGGCATTGCATCCTGGTGTGTTGATGAAGAAACACGTCATAGACTGCAGATGAAGAAGCGCGGCGAGAGAAAGACATGGCTAGGCTGGCTGGGGTGCGCGCCCGCCAGGCGGAGGAAAAACGACGAAGCAGTGAATCGACGGAGTCTGGATCGCATAATGCGAGTGACACTAGCAGCGGAAATGTCAGTGTGCGCAGTTTGTCCAATGCCAAGCCTAAGTTGCGCAGGGCTGGCGCTAGTTCTTCCTCATCCTCCAAAGGAAATCTCAAGGAAGAAGAGTCCGATCTCAAGATTCTCAATGAGCTTGAGGATGATCCGGTCATGCAGAAGTATATGGCCATCGTCAAGGAGAAGCGCGAGAAAGAGGTACAGTCCAGCGTCTCGTCTACTATGCAAGAATTTATTATTGATTGGAACACAGAAATCCAACCCAGAGCTGGCCGTAACAAACTCGCAGGAACGCGCAAGCAAAATACTCTCAGCTTTGGAAAATGTAATCCTCATGAATTCATTCGCTTTTGACGTTGCAGTAATTTGCCATTATAACATTAACATTACAGACGTCTTTATCGGTTGCTTCAGATAAGTCTGGAGTGATTGTGTCAGGCGACACGATAGATGACATCAGGTGCCAACCTTTTCTTGTTGCCTTCTCTCAGCTGACTGGTTGTTTCAGTGCTCCATCGGCCACAGAAGATCTGGCTGATGACCCTTGGTAGAATTTTTAACAATATATATATGAGACATGAATGAGGGGAGAAAGGCACGAGAATAGCGAAAGAAAGGTTTCCCGAAACTCGTGTTCCACCACCATGTCCCTGTCAACAGCACTGAATCGCGCGAATGCGGTCGTGTCATTCTTCTCGTCGGTCTTCTTCGGGGTCCTCGCGGTAGTTGCGGTCACGGGCCCGATGCTTCTGTACTCGTCCGCGCGGCCAGAAGTGAACGTGGGGCTTGCGAAGGCGTCGGTGAAGGTCGGACGGCTCGGATACTATCATAACCCGAAGCATCCGACGACGGAGATTGCCACAGTGCATTTCGATCTCAACGCAGGTTTGAATGCCCGTGTTTGAAAGCTGGGCTGCGTGCTGAACTGGGTACTGCATGCACCCATGCCCAGACCTGTCGCCTCTCTTTAACTGGAATACAAAGCAACTGTTCGTATTCCTCGTCGCAGAGTACTCGACGCCGTCTCATGTGCGCGCCATGCTTTTTTGGGTACTGACTTCCACGTATTTACTGCCTGTCGCGCGACAGGCGCACAACCAAGTCACGCTCTGGGACGACATTATTACGACGAAGGAGGAAAGCAATATCAAGCTTAAGCGGAAGAAGGCCGAATACGCCCTTTCGGACATCGACAACAAGATTGGGTAAGCACTCCCAATCCCTGCATATGCGTTTCACTCCCACTTACTTGACTAAAATACTTGTCACCAGTGGATTTGACGCAAATTTAACACTTCATTGGGACATCATGCCCTGGGTCGGAGTATTGATCCACGATCACAGCGAGCCAACCAAAATCAAGATTCCCGAGGTGCCCCCTGCAAAGAAAAGCAGCACCAAATAAATCTCATTACAACGTTATGGGTGCTGCCTGGTCATGATGGCGTTTGATGACTTTTCCTTTGGTGAGTTCGACACACGACCCCTGCTTCCCTTCCCAAAGTCTATTTCACATGATGAGCCAACTGTAAAAGGTTCGAGGTTTGGATTGGCATGTTGCGCGACGCTGAAGATTGCTTGTTTGCTTGTCAGTGCGGAGGCCAGCTCCCACCGCCAATTGATGATGTTGTTGGGAGCCGTAGTGTTTAGATCCTGGGGTATACGTGAGGTGGAAGCTTGGATGTTATGGAAAGGAGGTGGAAATATCCGTGGCACCACCTGAATTTTTAATACTATGACTTTTCCTTGACATTCTGCAAGTGTTTTTCCTTATCCTCATCTTCCTTTCAAACAACATGCTTCCCCATTTCTCATCTGCATGATTTCTTGAGTCATGATCTAAGGTCAATTGGCATGACTTGTAAGGCCATGCAAATATCATTTACTTTATTTCTATTTTTCACCTTATTCAGGCCCCTCTCCTTTTTACTTTTTGGGAGTGTGGGTAAAAGGCAGGTGTGAACATGGTTGGGGCTATTTCTATACTACAGGGAAAGTAACCCTTCATCCCCTTCTTTTTCCCAACCAACCATTTTCTTTTGTTTTTGGCTTCTAAGGGCATGGTTGGTGGATGATAGGTCCTTTCTTTTCAACCCCTTGTGCTGAGCCAGCTTCCACTTGAGATTCTGTGTGGAAACTTTTGAAGAGTTGGCGGTTTGTGAGGGGAAGATTCTTGTGCAAAAGTTTGTGGGGTGCGTTCTGGATGGGGATTTCTATACCCTTCTCTGTTCCCCATTTTTTGTATAGGTGGCAGTGTGTTGTTGCTTTTTGGGTTGTGCTTGGTGTGTGATGGCAGCAAGCAGCGAGTCTTAAGGGTGGAGTCATGGTGTGGAAAATTTTTTATGGAGTCCTTTTTCTACCCCTCCCATTTCCTACCTAACTCCTCTGTCTTGTTCCTCCTTTCCCAAAAATGGCACTGACTAGTGGTGGCTAGCGGCAGATGAGTTAATGGGGATTGTGGGGCCACTGGCTCATGATGCAGGGCAAAGTAATACGGCATGCTCAGCGTTGTCAACTGGTCGACCTTCTGCGAATGAGAACACAAATTCGGGCTGATGAACCGCTTCTCCGTCATCCTATCTGACTGATCTAGCATATTGTACTAATCGTCACATTTAGGGATATTTCTTTTTTGTGAAGGAATAAAACTACTATCGATGAGTACCGTAGAGGTAACGGAACATGAGCTGCCAATCGAACTACTAACCCATCTGCGGTAGGCCATCATGCAGCAAGTCGAGAGGCTGCGAGTGCCGCAAATGAAGGAGGTCTTGAAACAGCTGCGGGAGCGGGTGGGGGGCAATCGTGCGGATCTCGTTGCGCGAATCCGATTCGTCTGCGAGCAACGGAGTGTGCGGGAAGACCGACTCGCCGAAGTTGCCTCCATCGTTGCGAATGTGGGAGGCATGACACCCGTGGCGGCCCCTTCTCCGCGGGGTCTGTCGGGGCTCGCGGCTGTGGCGAGCTCGGCATCATCCACCGTTCTGCCTCGACCGACTGGCCTTGCGGCTAACACTGCCACTTCCTTCGCCTCGAATCGGTCCGCGCCAGGCCCTGGCACTGTTCCGGGGTTTTCCGCGCATCCGTTCGCACTCTTCGGCGGTTCTGGGCGACCCTCGATTAACCTTTCGGGTTTCGCGAACGCGCCTACTCAGCCTTTAGGAGGCGGACCAAAGCCGCCCGTCGAATCTTTGCGTTTCCGAAACTGTCCGTTTTACTCTTCGACAACACGCCTCATGATGAAATCGGTCTCATGTGCGTATGATTCCATTGTGTTGCACTTGCTGCCTGTAACATATTTACAACCAGGCGACACTGGGAAAGCTTCTTTCAAGTTTCCACTCAATGCGGAGCATATTAATCGCGTTTTCAATGGTGGAGAGGTCGTCTTACTGATGGTTGGGCCCGAAAACGGTCAGACGTTGAAACCCAATCCGATAAAAGCCTCTGGAATCCCAGTCGAATACCCGCCCTTGGAAGGAGCTCATTCAAATGCGCCAAATCATTGCCATATCTTCATCAACAATGTTCCCGTTCCCCCCGTTGTAAGTTGGTTCAATCGTGGTCCACAACTTTAACTTCCTCCGTTTTGCAGCAATACGCGGGTATCCGAGGGAAACCCTGGACTGCGAAAGCTTTGGATATGAACAAGTTTCTTCTGAAATCTTCGGGACTGAACAACACCATCGAATTGCGATTCACTCCCGCATTTCGCACCATCGCGGTTTCGATTGAGCTCTCACGACCGCAAAGCATCAAACAAATTGTAGAAGATACCAAGCGTGATACCCTGCTTTCACGAGACGTGATTATTGCTGAACGTGAGTGAGCGAAGTGTCCTTGAGCCATTTTCGTGATTTGTAATCCACACCTTTGACTGTCACAGGAAAACACAAGGCTTCCGCGGACGACGATATTTGCCTCACAGAAGAACATGTTTCTTTGAAGGATCCTGTCACCCGTTGCAGAATCAATGTACCCGCGCGAAGTCGGCAGTGTCGGCATCCCCAGTGTTTTGATCTCGAGTATTACTTGCAACTAAATCAAACGCATCCGACGTGGTCCTGTCCTGTTTGCTCGAAGATGGCGCCCATAAACGAAGTCTTTGTCGATGGATACTTTATTGAGCTGTTAGCTGCTGCAACTTCGGATTTGGAGCTTGAAAGCGCCGAAATTGCCCCGGATGGAACTTGGCGGTTGAACAAGGAGGAGGCCACTGGAGTTGCATCTGATGATTCTGACGACGACGGTCCGCTCATCAAGAGGGAACAAGCAACGAAAAAATGTTGGTTGTTGCCTTCTTGATATCTTTAACGTTACTGAATATTTGATTTGTTAGTTGCCTCAACCTCTGTAACCCCAGCACCAGTTCTTTCCTCATCATCTGCCGCGCAAGTAATCGACTTGACTCTCAGTGATGATGATAATGCACCTCCGCCTCCTCGGCTTCCCCCTGTTTCCATCTCGACACAACGGGCCCCTCAACAACCTACCCCAGCGGATGATTTACCGGCAGCAAAAAGGCCTAGAACGATGGAGTCACAAGCACCGAATCTTGGCGCGTTATCTACACTCTCAGGATCGCGCGCACCTTCTTTTGCTCTGGCAGCCAGCACTCTATCGTACAATAGCGAGCGTTCGTCTTATAGTCCATCAAGCACGGGAAATGGTGGTATGCCCATCGCGCGCAGTGTGAATGATACATTTGGAATTTCGAATAACGGCAGCGCAAGCGGGGTGCCGAACATGCTAGCACTCTCGCCGCATGAAGCGCATCAGCATTCGCCTCAACAGCAACCACCCCATCAACAATCATCCCAGCAGCAACCACCCCATCATCAACAGCCCCAGCAGCAACCATCCCAGCAGCAACCACCCCAACAGCAACTGCCCCAGCTTCAACTACTCCAGCAGCAAACATCCCAGCAGCAATCACAGCAACCACAGACTCAACCATCATTGCAGCAACAACCGCCACCAAATCAAACAATTACATCGTCGAAGGGGGCTTCAAATGTGATGTCTCAGTCTCCTTCGATTGAGCAGGCGTCTTTTCCAACATCTCACAGTAGCAGTGCAAATGATATTTTTGACTCCTTGTTGACATTGGCCTCGGGGCCGTCTACCAAGCAGTCTGCGCCTCTACAGCCTCCGCGAGAACCGCATATGCAACAGCAGCAGCAGACACAACGACAGTCCGTGTTGCAACCAATGCCGTCTATGTATCCCTACGCGCCGGCTGGAACGGCTCCATCGTGGGCTTACAATGGATCTCAAAATGCCAACTTTGGAAACGTGGGGATGTATTCTAACTCGATGGGCATGGGGTCCGCGCTTCCCCTCCTTCCTACTCAGAGTCAAAATGGTAGTCATTTTCCTAACTGGCAAGGTCAACCACAGCCTTCTCCTGGCTCCTTTTTGGCCACACCGAATCATGTCGGTTTTGCATCGCATGCTGGGCATTCATTAGGATTCTTTGGTGGTCATCAAGCTCCACCAGGGCAGCATCAACAAGCAACACAATATCAGCACCAACAACAGTCGAGGCCACCCATACAGCAGCAGCAGCAGCAGCAAATGATTGATGGCCAGCAACCGCAGTCGCAACAATTTTCTCATCCTGCACAGGCACCGCAACCTCAGCAGCAGCAACCTCAGCAGCAGGACTTATTTACAGGCCTCAGTTTACCGCAAACTTCACAGTTTGTGCCGCCGTTTGATCTTAATAGCAATCAAGTATTTGGCAGTCGCAGTAATAACCAAAGTGGCGAGTGCCTAAACGGATTCCTTCAACAGTATGTGAACCAAAATCAGGGGGCTGGATCCAATGATGATTTGGACAACTTTGAGATTTAGATCGTAATAAATGTGAAAGAAAAGAATGGGTTTAATTTGGCTTTCTGGGTGTGGGCCTTCCGTCGCATCGGGCCATTCCAAAGAACATGAACTAGCCTGACCAGTCTTTACCTGCGAGCCCATGCAGTCGGGTCTTTTGCTTTCCTTCAAGTTCGGGCGATTTCCATCTGGAACCCATAAATTGCCGCGAGCACCTTTTCTTTTTCCAACATCCAAAACGTGAGTGCAGCACCCCACCCGCTTTCTCCCCTGCATCTGCCCCCAGGAGACGATGATACAAACCTATACCTTCTTTCCATTCCAATCGACTATGCGGAAAACTAGCCGCTCTCCCTCCGGGGCGAGTGACACTTTAGCCAGTGACCTGTCTGATCCTTCCTCTCCTCGCGCCCTCTCTTTTTCCCCTTTCATGTAAGCATGGTCTAACCCCGACTCTCATTTTAGGGTAAGACTTCCAGTGAAGCGCCATTGGCCCACAGGTTCTCGTTGTCATCCCATTTCTCGGTGAGTCTCATTAGCCCCTGCATCTTCGCAACGACCACAGTCTAGCTCTTCAATGAACAGCTTGATGAAGATTTTTCTATTCGCAGTTTCCACCGAAAGGCCTTGAAAAGCACGAGTGGGTTGGGCGACGATGGAGCTTGCTCCTGAGCCGTCCCCGCTCGTGTGCCTGATGCTGGCAAAAATGCAACCTTCCTTAGATGTCTGACTGTTCCCTCCGACTCCCAAACCCTTAATCCTTTGTACGAGCCGCATGTAACTAACTGCCTCTCAACGGAACACCAGACTCTTTCCATCCACGCAATTTCAACCATCAAAATAAAGCGAACTACCGCGCAAACATCTTTATCTCAAACTCCGCCGCCGTCCCACCATATCTTTCACTCCTCCGGCCCTATCGAAGCTCCCTAAACAGATGTCCACTGTGGCTGGGAGTCAAAAATGTTGGCCTATATAACGATGGGACTTTTAGGTCGTTTGCTAGCTTGATCGCTTTTGCGTTAGTTTTTGAACACACCCAAGTACCAAACACTTCTTTCCCCCCCC
>MU614496.1:145928-188731 GCA_025201725.1 Chytriomyces sp. MP71 | reverse complement strand
TTATAAAATATTAAGAGTCGCACCATATCATATCAATACATTTATAAAATATTAAGAGTCTGGTTTCTTATTTGCCACTGTTGTGGGGCAAGGGGATGGTACACTAGGCAGCTCTCTTGACGGATACGTGAACATATTTTATGCATATCAGATGAAAAGAAATTTCAAAAAATCAATTGTTTTTGTTTGAAAATCAAAAAATAATCAGTGCTTGCTGAGTCACTAGTTATCGTGTCTCCCGCGAAAGGACAACATAAAAGAAACACGCATTTCACACGCAAATTCCAACCTAAAACTCCACCCCTCCAAACGTCTGATATAAAGAACATATGCTCTCTAACTCTGCCTCTGACGACGCGTCCAATCCCGTACCTCATGTCCGCCGCCACGGCACCCTCGAAAACGCGCTCACTCAAGGCGGCCGTATCGTGGACATCAAACCCCATGCTAACAATCCTTCCATGACTTCTATCTGTGTCCGCGTCCCCCGCAGCGTGTACAAGCCCCCCGCTCATGACAACGAGGGCCGTTTCGTCGACATGGTCTTCTCCAACGTGAGTCAGGACCACGTGGACCGCATCTTGGCTAAGGAGCCGCCATCCAGTAACCAAACCTTGAACCACCCCACGCGTGCGCATGGATCTTTGGAGGAGGGTGAGTGTGTTTCCCTTTCAAAGGGATAGTCATTGAAGTCTCCCAACCGCACAGCGTTGAAGCAAGGCGCCGAGCTCATCGAGATCCACTCACACGATCACAACAACACCTTCTCTGTCACTGCGCGTGTACCCTTGTCTACCCAGGCGCCGATGGAAATGATCTACACGGGCATCTCGCTCGAGCTGCTCCAGTCACTTGCCACAGTCTATCCTAATGTGGCTTCGGCGCTGCAGGCAGCCAACTTGCAGCTTTTCCATGCTCCCGAGCTTGTTGATTGTGGGTATTTTCTCCTGCACCCATCTACTACTAGCCAGCTAGACTCATGTGCCCAATTTAAATGAATGCACAGTGCTAAAAGAGGATGGTACCAAGATTTCGGCATGGCACCCAACAGCTGAGGGAGCCTACTCGGTTCAAGTTCAGTGCCGCGACGGATGCCTACGCCAGTTTGCTTCCGTGTCAGAGGAGCAAATGATGCAGTGGGCTCCTGGGTTTGTGGTTGGATCCACATTTGCGCCTTCGGTGTAGATTTGACAACTCACCTTCATCGCCTTTATTGTTTCTCGCTGCCCTATGTGCTTTGTTTGAAAATTCTTTGAAAAAGAAAAAGTGACTTGGAATAGGAAGCTTGGCTGGTTCAGAGTTTTTTGACAATTTGGAGAGATGCGTGAACGCCGGCGCCCACATATGCTAACCTTAAGGTGTATTCAGAAGCTCCTGAACTTCCTCCATTGTCAGTTCGTCGCGTCGCTTGTTGCAATCTTGACGATTGCAAGGGTGCCAACCATAGTTCCCTATGGGGTCATGTCCAGCCAGCAAACCTCAAGCAATCTCCTCATGACTCTTATTACCGCTATGCTGATATCAAGTGGCTGCACCAAAGACGTTCTGGTTTGCTCTGGGGGCTCAGTTCGACCGCCCGTCGATGTCCTTTTCGTAATCGACGGATCCAGCTCCATGTGCGCATACAACAAACTCATCGCGTCCAGCTTACAGCAGCTCGTCAACGAAATGGCTGCAAAAGGATTCGACGCCCGTTACGCCGTCGTGGCATTTGGTGGCCTTGCCAGCATACTGGTCCCCTTCACTTCTGTCGAGTCTGACGTGAAGGGCGCGCTCTCTAGCGTGGGATGTAGCCGGTCGGGCTGGGAGGCTGGGCTGGAAGCGTTACGGATGAGTTTGAATGCGAACCAGGGATCGGATATGCAAAAGAGTTGTTCAGGCAATTACACTTCAAATTGCACTTTGACATGGCGACCTGACGCACAAAGACAAATATTGATGGCGACGGACGAAGATTCCGACATTCCTTACTTGAATTCATACCTGATGCCTCAGCAAGGAGGTGGCCTGTGTCCTAGTGGGTACAACAACGGTAAAGGGTGTAGCGGCATGCAGATTGAGCCTCCATTTCAGTCAAGGATCTACTGGAATAATAATTATTATAGGTTTGACTATTTTCTTATCTGCAAATGTACTTACTCGAAATTGAACACACAGGAACTCGCCTGATCCCTTGATACTTGAAGATCCTTACTACACTGAAATAGCTGTGACGGCGAATGTTATAATTCAAAATGCCGTCAGTATCTCATTAATAATGAAGTCGGACTATAACGCGAACTTGAAAGGCCCCCAATCAACCTTTGATTCGTACAATTTGTACTTTCAAAATATCACTGTTGATAAGAACGCTACCAATCACAGGCATACCGCAATCGTTCAGTTTGGTGATCCAACACTTCAGTCACAAAATGAAAGTTTAGGTGATTTCAACGCAACTGAAACACTCGCCGCTCTGAAAAATGCGAGTCTCGAGTCCAGTTTACAAGGGCAAGTCTTGCAGGAAGGTGGCATAATGCGGGTATATGAATTACAATTGATGATTGATGCAGTGAATGGGCCTACGTACCTCTCAAATATATTTAACGAGTTAGTGAACATGCTACAGTCGTGTCAAGTCATGTACATGTTGGACACGACAGTGAGAATTATTTTTTCTCTGGGTCCTTATATGGCTTGACATTTACATCCCGTTTCAATAGAGCACATCAACCACGACATCAACGACATCAACGACATCAACGTCAACTTCGACAACCTCGTCTTCATCTACTTCCACGTCCTCCACGCGCACTTCGACGACGTCCTCGACTTCAACCAGTAGGACGTCAACTTCAACCTCCACAAGTAGCTCGACAACCACAACGTCATCTACCAGCTCATCATCTACTACGTCTTCAACAACAACTTCATCGACGTCTACTTCGTCGCGCACTTCATCTACTTCATCGACGACTAGCACTTCATCTACTTCATCGACGACGAGCACTTCATCTACTTCATCGACAACGAGCACTTCATCTACTTCATCGACAACGAGCACGTCATCTACTTCATCGACAACGAGCACTTCATCTACTTCATCGACGACGAGCACTTCATCTACTTCATCGACGACGAGCACTTCATCAACAAGCTCATCGACGTCCTCGTCAACAAGCAGTACTACTACCAGCTCAACAAGTTCCACTTCAAACACTTCGAATTCAACAACAAGCTCCACGACGAATACCACAACAACAAGTTCAACTTCAACCACCACAAGCACATACAGTACGAGTACGACCAGCACAACATCTCCAACATCTTCGTCAAGCACCACCACTTTTACAAAAACCACGTCGACATCAATGACAACGAGTACAACCACTTCAACTACGAGCACAAGCACCACTTCGTCATTGAATACGAGTAAGACAATGTCGGACTCCACTTTGACAGCACAAAAAGATCTTAATCTTTCACCGCCGACCTTCATCACAAGCACGACTTCTTTCACTACAATCGCCACCACAACCAGCATTTCCACTTCCATGTCGTCCACTGTAAAAGCCACCACCTCGTCCACTTCCTCCTCAAGCACAACGTCTAGGTCAACAACAACGACTAGTAGCATATTAAACAACACAAGCAGCAGAACTGCCGCTTCGTCCACTGTGTTCACAACTGCGCAAACGTCAAAAACAACATCGTTCGTGTCCGCTTCTACGAAGTCTGGGCAAAGCACATCTTCAGTCACAAAGACCTCTTCGACCATGACACGAACATCTTCAAAATCTACAGCAAGCATCAGCACAACTGGGACCACAAAAACTAAGACTACTTCAAACCCAAGCACGCCTAGCCAATCGTCGACAATGTTTGAAGTCCGTACGTCTTTCATGTCAATGACGACCCCCAGCAGTACGTTAAGCAATCCAAATCTGTTCACGCCAGAAACAATCACTACATCTCACCTTTTCACAGTATTGACTGAAAGCACCTCGCCTCCATCAACAACTTCAACAACGACCTCAACGTCTGACACGACAACCACGTAAGCGAGATTGAATTTCATTGTTCGCGATTCATCTCACTTTACTCTGCAATCAAGCTCTACGATGACTACAACGACCAGTACCCTCACCACGACGACTGCTTCCACATCAACTAGCACATTAACCTCCACTACTACTTCCACAAGTTCAACGACAAGTACAAGTAGTACCATCAGCAGTGCGAGTAGTAGTACGAGCAGTACCCTCAGCACCAGCGCGAAAAGTACAAGCAGCATGAGTAGTCCCACGACCAGTATGAGTAGTTTCACGATAGGAACGGGTAGCTCCACCAGCGTGATCAGTACTACTATCAGATCGACTAGCACAACCAGCACAACGAGCAGCACAAGCAGTTCGAGTAGCACAACTAGCACAACTAGCAGTACAACGAGCAGCACAAGCAGTTCGAGTAGCACAACGAACACAACCAGTAGTACAACGAGCAGCACAAGCAGTTCGAGTAGCACAACGAGCACAACCAGCCGTACAACGAGCAGCACAAGCAGTTCGAGTAGCACAACGAACACAACTAGCAGTACAAAAACGACGACGAGTCCCAGTATTGAGCCACGGCCTTTTGGAGTGATTGATACTGCGTCATTGATCAGTGAAACTACCACCTTCACCTCTACTGCCGATAACACAATCAAAACAAGCCTTAAGTGAGGGATATGAATATTTTTGTTGGTAGTTGACTGTTAATTGGACTTAAGCGCAGCTCAGCATCGGCGATAAGTAGTACCTCCAACTTCGCACCTTTCGCAGCCGCTGTGTCGTCGACGACCATGGGAACAAATACAACGATGACGACGAGGTCACCAACTGTCCTGACCGACTCGAGCATGGGCTCAACGGCGACTACGTTGTACGCATCGTTTTTAAACAGTATTGGTCATGCTTCTGATATTGATCATTTGTATTCAGACTATTCGGGGCAATGCCGACAACGAAGACTTTAACTAATGATTTTGTCATGAATAGTCCTGCAGGCGAGGAGACAGTCAGGCCTGATACTTTCCCAAGCCCTGAAGCAACAAACATCGATAAATTTGGAAGTTCCGATTCAAGAAACGGGGCACCTCCTGCGGCCATACCTTCTCATGATACGACATCTTCCACACCCCACGTGGTCGCGTACACCGTTGTTGGAGGATTGACAGTTATTGGTACTGCAGCAGGAGCAGCTTTTTTCCTTTATCGGCGAGCCCGCATAAACACGGCGGATGATACAATTAATCTAACCATGAGTGATGCTATGCTGGCCACTGCAGCTCAGAATCCCCTCTATGAAGGCCCAAGCGGCGTGCACGAAAATCCACTCTATGAAAACAAACAGTTTTTTGAGAAGGAGGAGGTGTTGCCTCCAATTTGATAACAATATTTTGCAAATAGGAAAAATTCTCTTTTTCAAATAAAAAAAGTTGACTGATGGACAATAAAGGCCGTAGTGCCAGACACCATAGCATGGACACCCGCAAGGAGGTCAAGTCGACTCTGATGGTGCACGTGTGGATCCAGCCTCAAACCCAGGAGCCCACTGCATCATGTGCTCCTCTGACACGGAAGCAAACTGGCGTAGGCATCCGTCGCGGCACTGAACTTGAACCGAGTAGGCTCCCTTAGCTGTTGGGTGCCATGCCGAAATCTTGGTACCATCCTCTTTTAGCACTGTACATTCAATTAGATTGGGCACATGAGTAAGAGGATAGGTAAAAGCAGCAAAAAAATTGCACACACAGTCAGAAAGCTTGGATGCGTGAAAGAGCTGCAAGTTGGCTGCCTGCAGCGCCGAAGCCACATTAGAATAATCTGTGGCAAGTGACTGGAGCAGCTCGAGTGAGACACCCGTATAGATCATTTCCATCGGCGCCTGGGTAGACAAGGGTACGCGCACAATGACAGAGAAGGTGTTGTTGTGATCGTGTGAGTGGATCTCGATGAGCTCGGCGCCTTGCTTCAACGCTGTGCGGTTGGGAGACTTCAATGACTATCCCTTTGAAAGGGAAACACACTCACCCTCCTCCAAAGATCCATGCGCACGCGTGGGGTGGTTCAAGGTTTGGTTACTGGATGGCGGCTCCTTAGCCAAGATGCGGTCCACGTGGTCCTGACTCACGTTGGAGAAGACCATGTCGACGAAACGGCCCTCGTTGTCATGGGCGTGGGGCTTGTACACGCTGCGGGGGACGCGGACACAGATAGAAGTCATGGAAGGATTGTTAGCATGGGGTTTGATGTCCACGATACGGCCGCCTTGAGTGAGCGCGTTTTCGAGGGTGCCGTGGCGGCGGACATGAGGTGCGGGATTGGACGCGTCGTCAGAGGCAGAGTCAGAGAGCATATGTTCTTTATATCAGATGTTTGGAGGGACGAAGTTTAGTTTAATGCGTGTGAAAATCGCGTTGCTATAATGTTTTCGTGGGAGACACGACGATGTGTGACTCAGCAAACATGCAATTTTCAATGGAGTTGCCAGTGCCGCCATACTTTGTCCCACAATGGACACGGTTTATCGAATAGGGACAGAAACTTAATTTAATAAAAAAATGTATCTATATTGAGTGTACCATCATTCAGGCGACAAGGAAACCATCTCCGAGTCCACGTCCACTTCCAGTCGCTGCACAATTCCTTCTACTTCTTGGACCAACTCCATCAAAAATTCGCCATCAATACCTTCTGCTCCAATAGCGACGCGGATAAATTCGGGAAGTCCCTTAGATTTAAGGCCCATGTAGTCAATCATGAATCGTCCACGATCGCTCAGCTCCCTATGCGTCAACTTGGTCGCCATACGTAACACTACTTTCGCCTTGTTTCCTCCCGCCGCAGTGAAAGCGCTGAAGGCACCAAAATGCTCCAAAATCCCAGGTGGGACGCACCAAAAGCTTACCGTAAGTCTGCCACCGCCATATAAATCCTCCTCACTCGAAAATGGAATGACAAGCTCGAGAAATTTCGATTTTTGAATGAGGCGGGAGAGAGTGTGCACGTTCTCAATAGCTTTTTCCACACGGTCAGACCAACCCAAAGTACCGTGGTAAGACCAGCATAGAAAAAGCTTCACAGCGTCAGCTTTGCGCCCGCATCCCACTGTCGCGTCTCCCAAATCCATCATAAAGCCTCCGTCCTCCTCACCATCCCGGTACCTTTCATTGGACGCAGTTTCGTAGGCGGATTCGTGGAACAAGTAATCCGCCTTCAAGCCATTTGCATCCCACAAGACTCGGCGACCCCAGCGTTCAGTATTGACGCAAAGCACGCTACATTGCTGCGGCACACCCAAAAGCTTGTGTGGGTTCAATGTGACTGAATCTACGCGATGGATTCCTTGTAAAAGGAGTTGTTTGAGTTTGGAGGAGACGACGACGGGCCCGCCATAGCTTCCATCAACGTGGACCCAGATACGGTGCCCCAACTCCGCCTCAAGCTCACGCACTACGTCTACGCATGCGTTGATGGGGTCAAAAGTGGAGAGCACGGTCGTGCCTGACGTGAGATTGACGAAGTAAGGCGTTTGGCCCCTTTTGTGCGAGTCGAGAATGAAGGCGCGAAGGGCCGACGGCGAAATGCCCCCACCCGCTTGATGCCAGCCTCCAGAATCCAGAGATTCCACAGGGACATTGATGACAGCGCGTGTCCCCATTCCCATCAGAACCGCTGCCTTCGAAATGCTGTAATGCGATTCTACTGAAGCAAATACTTTGAGCTCAAGGGATCCAAGGCCGTTCTGTTTGATGTGCGGAAACAAGGCGTTTCGCGCCGTTGTCATCGCCAACAGGTTGCTTGCACTGCCACCCGGGCTGAAGACTCCATTAGGACAGGCCTCGAAACCAATCAGGGAATTCAAAGCAGAGACGCAAGCATGTTCCATCAGCGTTGCAACTGGAGAGACAGAGTACACATGAACGTTGGTGTTCAAAACCGCCACGATCAATTCCGCAATCTGTCCGACAGCGTCGGACCCGGAATACAGCTTATCCAGAAAACCTCTCGACTGGGTTGCAACGGATTGATCCAATGTAGTTTGAATCAAATCAAATAAGCTGTCCATGCCATCTTGCGATGTTTTGAGACCACGGACCGGAAGGGCCATTCCGTCCGGAAACAATGGTCTCAAGAGAGAGGGTGGAAGAGGCATGGGGAGCGGAGCTTTGGAGTCAAGCTTGAGTTGATATGCAGCTAGCACGCTTGCCATGCGATGCAGGAGTTGAGCAACGAGAGGCTCATCGGTACCAGATTCCACCATTTGTGGCAAACCTTTCGATTCCATCCGACCCCATACGCAATGGCGACATCGCGTCGCAATTTCGCCCATTGTTCACGCACCTTCAAGAACTCTTTTATTTTAATCGCAGGTATCCCCGTCAGTTTGCCTCCCCCATTTCAATATCAATGGCATCCGCATCATTGGGAGCAGAAATAGCCTCATACTCCGCGTCCGGATCAGGAACGTAATACTGCATTTTCTGCAGACTATTATCCACACCCTTGACCACTTGCGCAGGCACAATCTTGTAAAAATATGGCCCTGCAAAGTAAAACACATACCCTCCCACAATAGCAATCGCGATTTTGCTAAACAGCTGCACTTTAGGCGCGGCCAGCCACTCCAACAAAAACAGGATCCAGGGCCCGCTCGCAAAAAGGACGTGCGGGAGCACAGGCCCGAGCGCGTAATCCAGTACGCGCGCGCGTCGAATCTTTTCCAACATGAACCCCGGATACACGCTCTCGCGTGTCATGTATACGAGCGCGATTGGCGTGAACAGGCTGATGAAGGGAGGTGGATGCCAGAATGGCAAGCGATCCTTCACATCGCGTCGGGTTGGGGAGGATGGGTCTTTCTCGACGTAGGGGAGATAGAGTGAATAACATGAAAGGTCTGCGGCGTAGAGGATGCAGAAGAGGAGTGTGAGAGAAAACGCGTGTCTGAAGGAGCCATATCGCGATTCGTAAAAGATGGAAAGCGGCAGAAACAGCGCAAGTGTAGCTGTTTCATGGATGCATTAGTGGAAAGGTGGGGAAGGTTGCACAGAGAACTCACACAAGTCCAAAAGAGTTTTGGCCTCAATTTCACCGCCCCAGTAACTGTCTCGATGAGATGCGCGCTCTTCCCACAGCATATGCCATATCATTAACGGAACGCAGACAGTGAGCACTCCGATGGTTGTGATGCCAATGCGCAACGAGAAAGCTCCCGTTCTCCTCACGACTGCATTAGATATTGTCTGCACCGCAGGTGCAATGTCCGCCCAGAATGCCTGAAACTCGCTTTCTTCGGCCTTGGGAGTGGCGTGCGTGTCGGCGTTCATGATGCTTTTCTCAATCTTTTCTTCCAATGATCCAAGAGGCACACAGAGACGGAATGACAAACGAAAATGAAATGAAGGGATCTGTTGTTGATCGGTGACAACCAAACCCAACGCGCCAAGAAGGAAAGAAAACAACCACGCAAGATGATTTAGTTCTTGGCAGCGTGCTCCTCGCCCTTCTTGATGTTCTTCTGGAGCTCGGGGATGGCCTCGGCATAAAGCTTCTTCTCGTACTCAGAGAGGGGACCCAAGGGGTGAATCTTCTCAACACCGTTCTCCCCCAACTCGACGTTGGTGGAGAACCAGGCAGCACCGTCCTTTGCAGCAACGGGGCTGTAAACGTAGGAGGGCTCAACGATACCCTTCTTGCCCTCAAGGGCTTCGAGAAGGGAGTTGGTGAAGCGGGCACCAGCCTGAGCCATGGAGAGGGTGGCAGATCCGGTTCCGTCCTTGGCCTTCACGACCTCGTCACCTCCGTACTGGATACGGTGGGTGAGCTTCTCAATCTCTTCCTGGGTGAAGTTAATACCAGTCTGTTTGACATTGTTAGAAACTTCGTTTGCGCCAGTTATAAATGTTTACAAACCTGACTGAGGAGGGGGATGATGGTGACTCCAGAGTGCCCACCAACAACGGTGACCTTAGTTTTAGTGGCGTCAGTGCCCTTGATGTCAGACACGAACGTGGAGGCACGGACAACGTCTAAGGTGGTGACACCAAAGACGCGGCGGGGGTCAAAGACACCGGCCTTCTTCAAAGTCTCGGCAATGATGGGGACAGTGGAGTTGACGGGGTTAGAAATGACAAGAACGTGGGCCTTGGGAGCGTGCCTATTGATGGGTAAAAAGCGCAAAAGCCGTCGATAAGAACTGAGATCGTTTCACTCAACGCACAACGCGTTGCGAACAAACATGATAAAGGACCCAAATCAGTACGCACTGGGCAATAGCCTTTCCGATGCTCTGAACAATGTTGGCGTTCGTGTTGAAAAGGTCGTCACGGGTCATTCCAGGCTTGCGGGGGACACCGGCGGGGATGACAATAATGTCGGCACCGGAGATGGCCTCACCCATGGAGTCGACACCCTTGAAGCCCTTCACCTTGGAATTGGTGTTGATGTGGGAGAGGTCGGCAGCGACACCGGGGGTGTTGACAATGTCGTAGAGGGACAGGGCCGACACGTGCGGGTTGAGCTTGAGCAGCAGGGACAGGGGCTGGCCGATACCACCGGCAGCGCCAATCACGGCCACCTTCTTGCCGAACTGTGGTCCAGGCGAGATATGGACAGCCAGTGGTCAGCAGTCTGCGCGCATTCGCCACCCCTTCGCACGCCCAAGGAAGCAGAAGAAAAAGACGACTCACGGCAGCGTTGGACGAGGAGAAGTTGCGGGCAAAGACCTTGGACGCGAACATGTTTTCAGATGCAAAAGTGCGATTTTCCTTTTTTCGTCCCTTTGTCCCCCCTTTTGGCGCAACCGCGATCGAGGCGCACGTGCCTCCGATCTTTCCTGCCACAATTCACTTTGTGGTCAGAGTCATCCCAATAAAGTTTATTCGCCTTTGACGCTATATAGTAAGCACATGTTGTTGGCGACTCCATCCCACCCGCGATTCCCAGACACGGTAACCATGTAGCGACAGCTCCAGTCCGTCACTGAACCCAATTAAAACGCGTAAATAAAATTATTGACATGGTGGTGAAAGAAAGAGTGCGGTTCAGGAATGTTCACTCACATGTGGCGCCCACGACACCCCCGTGATGACCCGGGACAATAGAAAAGGGCACAATAGGCTGTAGAAACTCGGTATCTGCCGCTGTGGCAATCGCTGCAGTAGCGGCGGTGCCTCCGTTCGCAGAAGCACCCGCTATTGATGCCCCGTCCGCAGCCTCTGGCGGTTGATAATGCAGATCCCACAGACGAATGTTGTCAAAGGAGCAACTGGCGTTCAGAAAAACCGATCAATAACGTTGAAAAGAAAAGGCCTTTTTTTCAAGTCAAAATTGCCTCACCAGACTATATGCCGGTTGTTAGGCATGCAATGCACACTCGTAACCGGTCCAGAATCTCTTGGTAGCCGAAACGACTGCAGCAACCTTCCCTCCCCAAAGTCATACTCGTCCACCGTCCCATTCCTCCTCCCAACATAAAAACGTTGCCCATCCGGACTCCAGCTCAACTGCAACAGAGTCATGCCCAGAACCACAGAGGTAGGTTGTTTGTCAGATGTGTCCATTTTAGTCCTCCAAGCCTCGATCAAAAAAACTTAACATGGGACTTACCGAAATTCCCCAAGGCGGTGCAGAACTGCCACCACTCACATTCCTCACAGTTGCACTCGGATTTCGAGGATCCACTGCTCCGACTCGCCCGTCAAAACTGAGTATCAGCGCCGTATCTTCCACCCCAGCTCCAGCCTCAAATGCAGTGTACATATCCGCCGTCGGCCGAAACGCAATCGCGCTCACATGGCTGTTGAAGCCCCCAAACTCGCGCACGACGGCCCCCGTGTCCAGATCCCACCGCTGCAACAACAAAACAGGAAACCAAATCAATCCTCGTTGATTTTGGCATGCAATCAAACACTCACGACCACTTTGCGGTCCCAAGCGCCGCTCATCACGGCGCGCTCGTCCCGCGCAAGCGCAAGTACCGAGACAGGCTTCTCGTGCCCGCGAAGGACATGCTGCACCTGTCCCTCGTCGTGCCGCACCGTGTACAAGTTCACGTTCCCGCTCTGCAGTGCAGGGCGGTGAGAACGCTATCGCAATGGCGTAGCTTGGGGGAGAGCATCGAATCAAAGAAAACACACCTCGCAACCTGCCAGCAGGAAGAGGGCCTCCGAGTGCACGGCCATGCTGTGGACGGGGCTGACTTTCGTTGGGGTAGATGGGGTAGGAAGCGCGGCTCCGTCAGGACCGAGAATAACTGCAGCACGGGTGTGGATGGAGGATGTGTGAGTCATTGTTCATGTCCTTTCCTGGATGCAGATGCCAACAAGGAAACCCCAGGCGCGTTTCGTGGCAAGACTCCACGCCTTCCATTCAAATGGGTACTTGGCGTGACTCGGAAAATTGACATACCTGACGCAGGTGCAGGCGCTTCCTCAACTTCCCACGCAGAAACCATGACGCCCGACTGGATGGTAAAACGCGCTAGGTTACTATAAATTGAATGTCCAGACGAGGGCGTATTTTGGTCCAAAAACGCGAATGGCTGGCCAGGGAGAAACGCGTCCTCACGTTCTGTATAGAATCCACAAGTCCGTGTTTCTGGACGGCCGTCAGAAGGGACGAGCCGTTCATGGAGGCCATAAAATCGTATTTGCGAATGAAACCGTCGTCGCCGCCTGTGAACATCCATCGCTGGCCGGGAGGAGTGTGAGGTTGGCGTGGCAGAACTTGCTTGGATGGAGGGATGGTTGACGTACCATGTTTTTTGTAGCTGCGAGGGAATATATTGCGCATGGATGAACAGCAAGACCCTGAGTTTCAATGGTTGTGATGATTCGAATGTGATGGGATGACGGGTATGACGAAGGGGTGAACGCACCGTAGGCATTATGTCATATGCGGCTGCGGCTGTGGCTGACGCGCGGGCTGTGTCAATATTATTGGGGATGTTGATTCTCTGCGGAGTTCTCTGTTGGGGGGTCACCTGCGAGGGAGGCTGCCGCGAGCTGCTCGTGTTTTGGTGTATCCACGTCCATCTGCTGGTCTGCACCTGGCGCGGTCATTGCCAGTAGCTCGTCTCTGCTCTACCGGATGGTCCTGGATCTCTCGGATGGCTCGGATAACTGCCCAGTGTAGAGTAGAGTGCAGGCAAGCTAGGAAGAGGGAGATGCCGCGGCCTGCTCAAACCAAGGCTGAAAAGAAATGATCTCTGCGCGTGCAGCCAACTACTCCTCCCTGGCCACCCGCGGCGGTGCCTCCACACCCGCAGTCTTCCGCAGCTCAGGGCCAGGCGGCCGCTCCTCCAACTCTGGTCCGTCCCTCTCTCACCCCGTCCCAGTTGCAGGTCCTCAAACGCTGTCACCGTGTACACAACAGGACACACCGCTACCGTCTTTGGCTGCACAGGATTTCTCGGGCGCTACGTCGTAAACAACCTCGGTGAGAGCAGACACGCCCGCAGCGCGTCCGCTCTAGGAATACAGCATTCACAGAGAAGGCGAAAAACGAACAGGCAAGATCGGCTCGCAGGTCATCACCCCGTACCGCGGCACAGACGATGAGCGCAGACACCTCAAGCTCATGGGCGATCTCGGCCAGATTGTGCAGCTGGTGCGTACGAAGCCGCGTGTCGTGGACCACGCCTGATTTCAACCCTATTCGTTTCTATCCAGCGCTTCGACGTGCGCAACGACGAACAGCTCGTGTCCTGCATCAAACACTCGGACACTATCTTCAACCTCATTGGCAGAAACTACCCCTCTCTGTGCGTATCGCCTGTGTTCGTCTCCCACTCGTCAAAAAACAACACAACCAACACTCCTGTATTCCAATAATGCCAGCAACTTCAACCTGCAGCAGACCCACGTTGACGTTCCCCGTAAGCTTGCTCGACTTGCGAAGGAGCTTGGCGTCAACAAATTTGTGCACGTCTCCGCTCTCGGCGCCAACGTTGACAGCCCGTCCGAGTTCTTGAAGACCAAGGTATCCAAGTAGCTGAAAGAATGGCATTTGCGTGTCTATAATGTGGTCTTATTCCTTTTCTTCTATCTCCACTAATAGGCTTTAGGAGAGATTGCAGTTCGTGAGGAGTTTCCGGAGGCGACCATCATCCGCCCTTCCACCATGTACGGAAACGAGGATAAATTTTGGAACAGAATTGGATGTGCGTGCTTTCCTGGAATAATTCTTTTTCCGCTCATTTGCGCGCTGACCTCCTTTTCCTGGCTGTTGCACAGACTACCTCAAGTTTGGTTTCGTTGGTCTTCCCGTTTACAACAACGGCCAAACTATCATGCGCCCCGTTTATGTACGTACAAGGCATCTCTTTTTTGGCTCTTCGTCCTGTACTCAATCCTTGGAAAAACGCACAGGTGGGTGACGTGGCCTCTGCTATCGCGAAGACTATGAAGAGCGATCTCGCCGTTGGCAAGACTGTGGAGCTTGCGGGTCCGCGCAGCTACAGATACCAGGATCTGATTGAGCTCTTCCTGGACGTGACGAAGCGCGATCCGCTGGTCTGGTACCCACCCAAATTTGTCGCCAAGTAAGCCGTCGCCTCTTCTGCCACTTTCGTACATTTTCTATCTTTTGTCATGCCTTTACCATGCTTTACTCGGCATCGGTATGCTCGCTTACTAAGTTCAACGCTACACACGCATAGGCGTATCGCGGACGCCATGAACCTCTTCATGCCCTTTGTCCAAATCTCGCGCGACGAGATTGAGCGCGCCTACATTGACGAGGTTGCTTCACGGGAAGCCGGTCTTCTGGGTTTCAAGGACTTTGGCATCACACCCTTGACAGTTGAGGACACGGTTCTGCAGTATGTGGCTTTGTACCGCCCACCGGAGTTCCAGAGAGCACCGTTTGAAAAGGATTTGAAACGTTACATTGAGAGCCACCAATGAGGATGTGCGTTGGTTGTCGTCTTCTTCGTTCCTCCTTTTTCTCTTCTTTTGTGGTCAAGAAATGCAAACCCACCTTTCTCCAAAGATCTTGCTTGTAACTAATGTAATTGATAACCACGCCTCCGTGAGGGTGGAAAGTCAAAGGGGCAATTGATGTCGTATAGGTCGCCATTTACCGAGTTTTTTAGGGCTCTGCCTTCCGAGGGCACGCGAAAGGGCAAATGTCCGAATTGTTGCGCGTGCCATTTTGTCGGAAATTTCATGTCAATCGATGCGATCGTTCAGCAAGCCCAGACAAGGACTCCTTCTAACAGCGGGCCTCGCGCTATTACTCTGGGCATGCCTCTCGTCAGCATATGCGCGCACAAGTCTTCGCGCATCAGCAGCCTCCCCGCCGCCCTCACCCACCGTCTGCATCTGTACCCCTCCCACAGCCATCGCCCCCCTCGCGCCGCCACTTCCCACTGCACCCGCCGCGCCCCTTCGCCAACGCACACATAAGCGCGGGAGTCGGCTGTATGCGGCCTTCGTGGACCGGCGCGCGGCACGGCATCCCGATCCGACAGATCAGGACTCAGACGAGGAAGAGCCGATGGACTCGTTCACATACTGGACCTATATGGGCATGATCTTTATGCTCGTATTGGTGGGGGGCATGTTTGCTGGGCTCACGATTGGGCTCATGTCGATTGGTTGCGTATTGTTCTATTCTTGCCCTCTCCTCCTCGTCCCCCTGAGCACCTGCAAGCTGACGCCTGTATTCGCACCACAAATTGACAGACGAGACGAATCTAAAGATTTTGAAGCGCAGTGGTACACCCACGGAGAAGATATACGCTGAGCGTATTGAGCCCATTCGCAAAAACGGGCACTTGTTGCTCGTCTCACTGCTGCTCGGAAACACCATCGTAAACGAAACACTACCTATTCTGTTCAGCGTCGTCGGACTTGAGGGGCACGAAGCGGTTCTCTTTTCCACCGCGTTGATTCTCATCTTTGGAGAGTGCGTCAGCTTTCTTTTCTCTCATATTACCTAGAACTGATACGTCTTTGTCCCACGTATGAATAGAATCATACCGCAGGCTGTATGTGCGCGCTACGGTCTCCTCGTGGGCGCCATGTTTGCTTGGCCTGTCAGGATCCTCATTTGGCTCGAATTCGTAATTGCATATCCTATCGCCAAGCTTCTCGACTACATTTTGGGACACAAGGACGGCGTCATTTACCGGCGTGCCGGTAAGGTGTCTGGGTTCGGCTGTTTAAGCTTGTACGCACTCAACTTTTTTTCTTGCAACCTCAGAACTAAAGGAACTTATCGCCATGCATGACGAAGACAATCGCGGTCCTCTCAATCATGAAGAAGTATCCATTTTGCGAGCTGTTTTGGAACTTCGCGGGAAGACTGCTGAAACTGTGATGACGAAACTCGATGACGTTCTCATGCTTCCGGTCGACGCTAAATTCGATCACGAAACTGTCAATATGGTACATCCGTAAATCGTTGCCTCGTCTGGGCGTGCTCACTCACCTGTCTCCCAAAGCTCATCGCCGCCGGCCACTCCCGTGTTCCAGTCTACAACAAATTCCGAGAAGACATTATCGGCGTTGTCCTCATCAAGCAGCTCATCTCTATCGACCCAGACGACGAAGTGCCCGTGAAGGAAACTCCCGTTGGACGCCTCCCGCGCATCCGGAGTGACACGCCGCTCTTTGAGATCCTGCATGTCTTTGAGGAGGGCCGCAGTCACATGGCAGTGGTCGTGGAGGAGATCCCACTTGAGGAGTCGGCACCGCGCAGCGTCGTGACGGCGAGCCCACTGTGGCTGTCCTCGCCGCGCTGTGCCGGACAACGTCGGTTCAACACTCTAGGTATCATCACGCTCGAAGATGTGATTGAAGAACTGATTGGGCAAGAGATTGTGGATGAGACGGACGTTTATGTGGACAATAATAGGAAGGTCAAGGTCGCGCGCGTGCTGGACATCATTCTGTCGAGAGAGAACAGTAGTTTGACAGGGTCGCTCATTGGGTCTGTGGATGACGAAGAGATGGCGACAGAGAGGCGGCCGTTGCTCAGTCCGAGTGGAGCTGCCGCAACTACTGGCTACGGCGCTGCTCTTAGTGCGCCAAACAGTACGGTTACGAAGCCCCACACATCACCCAACATGCTCATGACGCCGAGAATGAAGGGTGGAAGGAGGTTCAGAGAAACATTGGTGGCTGCAGATGTTCTGTTGAAAGAAAGGGAGGTTGGAGACGTGGCTCCTGTGGTAGGCTTTGAGGATGGGCAGAGAGTCCTTCTACTCGAAAGTGGTGAGACGGAGGTTGATGTTCCACACTTGCAGCTGGATCATGCGTTTGTAAACGGTTCAGCTTCTACCTCCTCTACTGCATCAACACATAATCTGGAACAATTGGATTGAACGGGGATCTTTATTTCGCTTTCTTTGCACTTTCGTTCGACTTTTTTTTTAACATTCGTTAGGTCGGCTGAAGAATATCCTGGAAATCTCACCTTGCTCAAAGCGCCACGGATCAGTTCTGTCACTTCGGCAGCTTTCGCAGCAGCTACCTCTGTGCACTGAACAATCCGTGCAATATCCAACCCGGCCCCGCCGGCTTTGGACATGGTGCAAAGCTCACGGTGCGTATTGACGACAACAATAAAGTCACCGTCTTGAACCTGCTCTTCCAAATGCGTTGGGTCCACGAGAACTTTCTCCCTATATCAGACCCGAAATTGATGAGGAATTTCGAAAAAACCGCGTTTCAATAAGGCGTCCAGAAACGCACCCATTGTCAAAGAAGCCAAACGTAATGCAAATGGGAATATGATGGATGCTCAATGGGATCGGGTTGCGTTCGTCCATGTCGTGCTAAGGCCATATTATGTCAGCTTGGCAATGAGATATTATGTCGCGCGAACACACGTACAATGGTGACTTGATCACCTTCGACAGACACATCCGGCCGCCTAAAGTGCAGGAGTGCCGAGATTGCTGCAATGCATGCACAGTCGAGAATGTTTCCTTCGTGGTCAAGGACGTGAATGTCGATGCGCACTGACCAGACCTATGAGACTGACATGAGACGCCAGCGTCTCGCATCGGAGTTGTTACCTTTTCTCCAGCAACGATGCATAACCCCTCCGTGTCGATCGCCCGGCTTCTGCGGACAGCCTTCTCGAGCATCCGGCTGATGAGCACCTCCTCGTCGCTGAGCCTGAGTGCGAGCGTGAGTCACACGGTAACAAATGCAGGATGCATAATGCGGGGATGCGGGCCACCTGCCAGGTTCGAACGCGGGCGAGGCCATTGGCGAGAAGGAAGTGTTGAAGAGCACGGCGCCCTCCGTCGGCGACGCCGCGGTCGGCCGCACTACCTCGGCCGACACATTTGCGAGCACGCGCGTCTTTCCAAGGAGAACCTGTAAGCGTGCGTGCGTGAGTTGTTATAGTTAATCCCCGCTGCTCAGAATGCCCCACCTCTGCACTCCCGAACCCGCCCCCGCCAAGGGTGATCGACAGGTCCCGGAACTCATACGTCCCGCGTCCGTCTACGCGGACACCCTCCCGCAGTGCTTCAAGCACAAAGGTGCGCTCGCTCGTTGACACCAATGTCGCGTTCATAGTGATTTTGACAAAAAGAAACAAACCGCATCAAGCCAAGCCCCGCGACATCCATCCCCCGGCGACCGCATGAATCACGAAGAACTGACAAAGTATCTTGCCTTCATGCGCAAACAGCGCGCGGATTCTATGAAAGAGCTGAAGCTGACCCTCAAAGAAGTGGCGGAACGACGCGTCGTGGACGACACGTCAGTTAATTTGTCGTTCGGCATCGACGTCGATACTAAAGCTACGTCATCCTTCAATTAGATATAACAGCGACGATGTTCGCGACATTTTGCATGACGCTACCGTCAACTGTGAAGCAACTTTTCAAAGCGAGGTTATGCTTCACTCCCACATGAACACGCTTTTGATTCGGCAATATATCGAACAAGCCGCACAATCCAATGTTACTTTGAAGGGAGATATTCGAGAACTTGAAAACAGGTTGGAAAGCTGAGTGATTGTTTGCAACTGCTCAATGTTGCAATCACACAGGGAGCGTCTGGCTGAAGTGGCTCGATTGGAAGAGAGCCTTTTCTCAAAGGGAGGAAATGTGAGCTTGAATCGGCTCAATGCATTTTGGCATAACTAACATCAATGCTCAGAACGTGAAACTTGAAACAATTTCTGCACAAACAACTCAGGTGACATCATGCCTTACATCTTGATTTAAACTTAGTAAATGCATTTGTATAGCTTCCGACTCCCTTGGAGGTCAAGCTCAAGAGTCGCGTTGACGAGCTTGAGGCAGCACTTTTGAACCTGAAGTTGGTCAGCACATTTTCGGATCTGAGTGGATGTTGATACTCAGCAGTTGAAAGATAGAGTGCTGCAGCTCAAAAAATTCATAAAGCTGCCGAAGAGATGGAGGGTCAGGTGAAATTCTCAGATGCAACAGGCGTTCACTAAGCAGCGGGAAACCAGAACGTTTCAAGACTAAATCAGCGCATAAAGGCACTCGAAAAGGAGTTAGAGGATCGTATTGACAAATCGGTTCCCGTGCAGAATCTGAAGAAGATGATACTGCAAAAGAACGAAATCCTGAAAGACTACCGGGCCCGACTGACGAGGCAGGTTTTCTTCAACCAACCCAAACTCAAACTTAAAATCAATTGTATTTAATCAACGCATAGACTTGACCCAACGTTCTCGGAAAGCTGATTTAAATAACGTCCCTCATCAAGCCCAATCCTTTTTCCAACCCCATTTCAAAATCCTTCATAGATACAAATTTAAGCGGTTTTTGTTCACTGGAGATTTCTAAATCAAACAGATTTTTAGCAAGGTGCAAGCGCACACCTTCCCTCCTATATGTTGTTTGTTTTTTGAGTATCTATAAAACGATGCTGGCAATAATGAAGCCTACTCAACGGGTCCCCAATTATATCTTCGTTGAGACGCGATGTGTGTACGAATGCGTCGTGTAGGATGTTGTACGGCAGCTGCCCTCCGTGGGCCTTGAACTTGAACAGGACAACCACATGATTCATGAAGTCTGTACAAAACATGTGGGGACCAATGAGACAGTCGTGCGTGGTGTAACGCGGGGGAGTTTTGCGAGGTAACAACCTTCGAAGATACAAAAAGTGAGTGAGGCCATTGCAAAGATTTCGAACGACGCTATGGTTTCGTGCTCCATCCATGAGAGGCACAGCTTTAAGAGACGCGTTTGGATGCCCTCAAAGTCCATCAGGAACATTCGAAGGTATTCCGCGAAAGATGCAATATCGATTCCACGATCAGATTCTAGTCATACGTCGTAAGTCCTCGAATAGAAATCTTCAAAGATATTGAGACTGAACTGTTTGATTTCAAGGCGTTGTACGCCAAGGCGAGATGTTCCCAGAACTCTATTGTGTACCAAGAATGAGTCTTGGCGTGATGATACGCTTGAATTATTGGAAGTTTGCTCTGAAATTTGATAGTGCTGGATATTGAATAGACGCGTTAGGCGTCATTGCAAGGGTGTGACTGGCGCCACAACGCGAACGCTTTACCTTTTGAGATGGTCGCGCATGAAGACAATGGGGTCGCCCGGCCTCTGCTCGAGCACCGCGAGAAGCAGATTCTTTAGGATGCGCGTTGTCCCATTCTTGTCTGGGGACGAGCTTGGGACGGCGGGTGTCGCCTGCATTCCCGGGACAAAAAAAGCGTCCGATGCCACTGCATTCACTGTACATCATCAACAAAGCCGGTGGCCTCATCTACCAGAAAGATTACACAGAGGGAATCGCCAGGCTCAGCTCGAACGAATACCTGGTGCTCGCTGGAACCTTCCACAGGTGCATTCCCTGACAGAGTGCATTCATGCTGACATCCCCGTCCCGTTACTTTGCCCAATAACACAGTATCCACGTGATTACAACAAAACTTTCGCCGGTTCCTGGCTCTTCAGGGATCGAAGTCCTCGAGTCGGACCTGTTTAAAATGTTCTGCATCCAAACGCCCACCGGTATGCATCTTTTCCCACGGGAGTCAGTTTGGGGAGGTATGCGTGGCTCATTTTTGCTTCTGGTGCGTGTCATCTAGGCACCAAGTTCCTGCTTGTCACAGACCCATCACAATTAAATGTTGAGGCAATCATGCGCAGAATATATGAGGCGTATGCAGACTATGTGATGAAGAATCCATTTTACACCCCGGAAATGCCTATTCGAGCGGAGTTGTTTGATGTTAACCTGCAGAAAATAATTAACACTTATAACTTGAAATAAAATTGAATTTCCTTCGTTCATAGATGGGTGGAAGGAAAGAGAAGCCTTTGGAAAGTGACCTTGGATTGTCGCGGTGTGGCATCCACCAAATAAACGCGAAAGAAAACAATGATCTTGACAGTCAAGCGCAACACGGAAACGCTGTTTCACTACGAAGTCCCAGTTTCCACTCCGACGGATGCGGTTCTGAAAGAAATAACTACCATTCATAACATGAAGCACAGGCTTGCCCGCCTCATTGATGGTATGCATACAAGTCTTCCCACATGTTCTCTGACGCGTCATTATAAGCTGCGCATGAAATCTCTCAGTATGGACTCATGAAGCCAGAAAATGAGCACGGATACTCCATTGAGGAGCTGGAGGAGCTGAAAGGCCCAGAAGAATCCGCCAATGGGAAGAAAGGACAAGTTTTCAAGAGTGATGATGGATTCAGCTTTATCTACAATCCAGATCCCACTGGAAGAAGGAGTGGCGAAGGTATTACGATGCTTGTTATGCTTTCTCTTTGTTTTGACATATGACATATCGGACAAAGGTCCCCTCGCCAATTACGCCGAAATCATTCAAGCGACTCTGGAAAAAGCTCGAAAACTTGTTTCTAAGGTAGAGACCTGCTCCTTACCTTACTTCGACTTACTTTCAAATGAAAGGAATTCTGGATGTCGAACCAATTATTGACCGTTGCATTGATGCAAGAAGAAATCAACAACATATCTGGCGCTATCACCATTGCTTACCCGATGGGTATGCCGGACTGGGAGCCTGCGAAAGAGGCCATCATGGACACTGAGGATTTGACAGCGAGCGCGGTAAATAATACAGTAACAAGCTAGAGAAGTCCTTGATTTCACACCTGTCTTCCATATTAGGCCTCGAAAGAGGTGATTACTTTCGAGGATGGTGCGCTGTGGTGGGCCAACAAAGAAATCACGCAAGGCAAGATACTGTCGGATTTTGTGGGTAAAAATGATAAGACCAAATTAATTGTCAAGCTGCAGAAGGTAGGCTGAAGTGAATTGAGAAAATTACTCACTATTTCCTCAGAAATCTCAAGGCGCCCCAGTTCGTGAATCACCGCTGGACGAACAAACGCAGAAAGAAATGATGGCGTTTTATTACAAGAAACAGGAAGAACACAAGGTAAGGGGCTGAATCCAATGAAAGACGAGACTTGATCAACATTCGCAGAAACTTTTGGAGAATGACGACGACTCTTTCCTTCATTCTTCTTGGGCAAACCCGAAAGCTTTGAAGACCGCCTTCAATGGAGTCTCAAATGTCAGTTGGCGGCCAAAGTGATGTCGTTTTTTCCGTGTGCCATCAGAAAATGCGAAAATATAAATCTTTTTAAGAAGGGAGAGGGATCAAGAGCAGTCGCTTCCATCGTCTCCTTTCGGACCGCAAGAGAGATACTGCGCTCGGAAAAAAAGACACGGACCGATGACATTGTCCAGTTCCTTAGGCTCCAATTGTGGGTAGCCAGGAAAGTCTTATGGATAATCGACCTGCTCCGCGTATTGGTTTAAAACATCAACAAAACAACGATCTTCCGCCGCGATGTGACTTATGGTCACCGTCCATATTTCACGCGAGTCCATTGTTGGAGCAACGTATAATTTCATAGCCTTGGAGTATGACGTATATTGCTGAAGGGGCAGATAGGACAAGTGGAGGCCAAGCTTGCCCGTTGCTAGCGAATATCGGTCTCATCACCTTGACCCCACACCAATTTCTTTGACCTCGTGAGCACCAGTTTGGGGTGTACAGGCAGCTATTTGCTTTCTTGAGTGCCTTCCCGCAAGCCTGCGGCACGACTTTGGTAAGACAGAATCCTGTACGAACGCTTTCTGTGTTTATACCAAGAATAGAAATGATCACTAGACTAGCCAGAGATAATGGCTTACTTTCATTCAGCCTCCGAAGAGGCTCACTGGACAATAACCGTTCCGGCTGGAACCGTCAGGAACTGTGTTGAATGTGGAATATATATTTTAAACGTATTCGGAACGCAGCTCGTGACAGCTATATCACTTTGGTCATAGGTATCGTGGAAAAGTAAGACGGAGTTAATTCCCGGCTGGAACACAGCATCTACTGATTTTCCGAATGGAAGATTATGGCCCTGAATGGAAAGGTAATGACCATTTTGCAGAATATATGCAATAAGACAAATGAGATATCATATAATCTCATGTTCTTTTTCCCGTTTCCCTATTTTCACAAGATGAAAGAATAATAAGGTCGCAATTGACGGGATACAGCCGCATCACATCCAAAAATCAACTGGAGTGGCTAGTCATTCCTAGAGATACGTCGTATTAACGCTATCCACGAATCAAATACCCTGTGGTTCAGCACTATTATCTCGGCTTGCAATTTTGATTGAAAGAAAGGAAGCCGACCAAACCTCTGTTCCCCGTTCCCTCGATTAAAGTAAGAACAGTGAGTGCACCAGAAAAAACACAAGTCTATGATGCAAGTTGATGTACTCTTTTCACTCCTTGAACTAGTCTATGCCCGCAGCAGGCAAGTGTCCCAGTCAACGTCGATGGCCTCTCCCATGAATTTTCATGGTTCATTTGCCAATAGGTAAGGGTCGTAAAAACTGATCCGCTTCACTGCCCGCGCTGTCCAGTGCACTGTCCGCGAATCTCGCAACGATAATTTATCGTTTTTTCATTTGACGAAAGATCAGCCAGTTATTATTTCTCGACTTAGGAGAATTCTCAATAGTCGATGTCACTATTCTGGTAGACGTTACCGCCGGATTGTCGTACTCAAGCGTCAAAGCTAAGAGCTCCCATTCCAGTAGCGCTTGCAGCTGGTTCTATCCCCGCACCCCAACCCAATGAGCAAATTTACTACACCAAGAAAGTAAAGCAGACTTAAAGTCACTGGAAAGGGCATCAAGGTCTCAATAATCGATTCTGGTATCTGTCAGACCTCCACTTCGATTTCTTCGAAGAGGTGTCTGACCCAGCTTGACGGTTCTAAAAGCCACGACTTTGTGACTTTGTCGAAAGTACCTTTCACACCTTCCTCTCGGACTCCCATAAATGACTCCCTTGACAACTCAGCAAGTGCTCCCAAAAAACCCCAAGTGGTATCATTGCGACTGACGTACGCAACATCACGAGCTCCAAGTTCATCCCGTCTCTTCCATTCGTTGGAGTTGCGCCAGGGGCCTATATCTTGACTTATCTTGTGTGCGGGTGCGACTGAATAACCGGAAACTTTTTGTCACAGAGGCCATTCCGAGGCCTGTTGCTAACGAGACCTGGTTGTTGACATGGTTTGCACTGCCAGAATACTGATTGACTGAGGACTACAGTTTGAATGAAACTGATGGCCTTTACTTGCTTCCACCACGTCAACAAAATCACGCTCTGCGCTCGCTCATCTTGCTCCTCGCCCAAGGCGTCGCCGCCATTCAAAATCTGAAGAAAGTTAGTCTATCACAATCTTTGCGTTTAACACTCTCTTTCAGCCAAAGGTTATCCACTGCCTGGTTTTCGGGCGAAGTCCTTGAGCGCAACTCTATTGTGAACGGTCAGCCTGTAGCCACAATGGTCTTAAATTCAACGCAGCAAGACGCCTTGCATTTCTGCGTACCGGCTCCTCCTAAAGCGAACTAGTACAAGACTGGTGTTATTATTATTTAATTTGAAAGAAATACCGGGATAACTGAATGAAAGAGCTGGAGTATTACAGTTAGAATATCGACGAACAGATATCCTTGCTCTTTTCATCAATCACCAGCTTGAAAACGTCTGGTCGCGCGTAATGGCCAACGGGGTCAAAATCCATCTTTGCTTCCATGATCTTGCCAGTGTCTACCACTGCCGTTAAGATACCGCGCTCTGAAAAGAGCGGACCTGCGATGACACTGCCCAATGGTCCAACAATTACGGTTCCGCCTTGAGTAACAGTTACTGAAGAATGAGGCTCCAATTCTGGGTAGCCCGGGTAGTCTTCTGGATAATCGGCCCGTTCCGCGTATTGGTTGCATCCAACAACAAAGCAACGGCCTTCCGCCGCAATGTGACGCATAGTAGCCGTCCATGTGTCGCGCGAGTCCGCCGTTGGAGCAACGTATACTTCCACGCCCTTGGAGTACAACGCATATCGCTGAAGGGGCATGTAGTTCTCCCAACAAATGCAGGCGCCAAGCTTGCCCACCGCGGTATCCACCACACGAACATCGCTCCCATCACCTTGACCCCACACCAACCTTTCCGATCCTGTGGGCATTAGTTTGCGATGTACAGACAGCAGTTCACCTTCTGGCGAGATGGTCAAAACAGAACAATATAGGGTGCCGTGGCCGCCCTTATTTGAGGAGCCATACGTGCTGCGTTCCGGACCGGAAACAGGTCCGTTGCACCTTTCCACAACACCCACGACCAAAGTGACATTGTTATCACGAGCTGCGTTTCGAATACGCGTCATGATCGATCCATTCACATCCGACACTGGCACGGACGATTCAACATAGCGTCTGAACCATTCGCGTCCCTTCCGAATTCTGCGCAGTTAGCGGTGTCGCCATCGCACAGTTCTCGACAAAACAAACCGCGTCAGTCCGGGATCCTATCTTCGCTCCAAAGTCGTATCCGCGCGGGTATGCACTCAAGAAAGCCTCGGGAAAAACAACGAGAATAGGCACATCCGGGCCTGCCTCAGATCGCGCCTTACTGGACGCATTCAACGTTAACTCGACGAGTTTGTCAATGCTGGCATCCAGATTAAAGGCAATGGGAGAGTCTTGCACCGCCGCAATGGCAATCTTCATTTTTGAATAAAATACTTTCTTTTCATATTCCCAACCATCAGAAGATGAAGACACGGAATTAAGGATTACGGAAGGGCGGAGGAACGGACGGCGGGGGATTAGGGTTGAAGGAGAAGTTAATGTTGTTGGGATCATACTGAGGCTGTGATTGGAGAGACGTGCGTTGCAATTCTTCCAAAAGATCGGCCTTTTCGATACCGCGTGTCATACAGTAATCTACGTACAAGAAAAGAGAGAATTCAATGCCTCAAACTGTGAAAGATGGCAACAGCGCCTGTGATTGCTTACCTTGACAGTTGACCAAGAACTTGTTCAAAATTGGCTCAAATTGGGAATAGAATGCCAAGCCTGCTGCAAAGTTGCTCATAATTTCTTTGAACATTTCGATGCCTCGAGCATGGTCCGCGACGAACTCATTACGTTTAGCAAGTCTCTCATTGGTCTTGGTCCAATCCACAAATTTGGCATTCCGGCTCTACCACACTTATATATAAGAGGCCAATTGACATACCAGGGAGAACATACTTTAATCAGAGTTACGATGTCATTCTGGGACTTCTGGGACGCCCTGCTCATGGCCACAAAGGGCTCATACTTTTGAAGAGAGGCAGCATATATGTCCTGTTCATTGTTTATGAAGACACCATTACTCGCTTCAAGCAATTTTGGGGCTATTCAAAGCAATTAGTGGATGAAACACAAGGAAATGTTGCTAACTCACTTATATCATCTACAGCTATAAGAGCATCAACGTCTGCACACAGCTTATCCCTTTTGGAGATCACCTCATTCAAGAGCGCCAACGCCCCTTTCAACTTTATCACCTCTTCTACTCTCATTGCCTCCTCAGAAACACCCCCTCCCGCCTCAGCTCCGCCGCCGCCGCCTCCCCGAATCAAGACCTTCAGTAAATTCTCATCACCGAGCAGCGCAAGTCGCTCCCCATTGCCATCCACCTTCCCCAACACAACCGCGTCACTCGCAGCTGCAGCATCCAATTTATCTGCGTATCCGCGTACAGCCTCCCTCAACCCTTTCGTTAATTGCGCACTTTCCAACCTCGTCCACCGCCCCGCAAACGCCTGCCGGGCCTCCGCATCCATCGCAGCCTCTGCGTCTAACGCTTCGCCCGCACGCTTCAGCAGCGTCTGTACGACATCGCGCTTCGCCAGCAGCGCCGCTCGCGCGCCGTAGAGCGTCTCGGCCAACGAGGCGCCTGGCGGGTTGCTCAGCCCCGCGACGGCGGCGTGCATTTCGTGCAGGATCTGGGAGTCGGGCTTGCTCAGGCTCTCAATGCTAGTAGGGAGGTTTGCAGCGGCGAGGTCGGCGCGGCATGAGGTAGTGGCGTTGCTGAGTTCGGCGAGGGGTTGCAGGTATTCAGTGCGTGCCTTGGTATAGCGTTCTTGGCTTTGACGAATGTAGAGGGGCGTGAGAGTTTGAAATAGCGGGGGCAGTTTGTTTGTGATGTAAATGTCGTAAAGCGGAGCCAGATCTGGTTTCACCATGACGGCCGCCGTTGGACAAAGAAGCGTGGCGAGGGGAGGGACCACCTCCATGTCTGCATTTCGAGTAATGTATAAGTGACTTATACTTAAGGCGCAGTCAATTCACTCACACACAACGTCGTTGTCCTTTTCTGCAAGTGTCAAGAGCTGCTTGACAGCCTCCATGTTGACGATAACGTCCAGCTTGACTTTTTTCAGCGACTCCGACACTTCACTATCTGAATTGGCAACATCCATCACACCCGCAATCCCCTTCAAAAACCGCAACGCGATGTTGTCACTCCCATTAAAAACTTCAACATGCACTTTGGTGAAAGCATCGAGGGCACCGCGCAGCCATGCGATCTCGAGCCCATACTTGCCCACTCCGGAACCAGTTGCAACCACTTTCGCCTGATTCAAGCACGTGAGGCCTTCATAGAGACCCAGCTTTGCACGTGTTAGAAGGAGCCAGGAGGACGGTAACACATTGGTCACGCCCGCAGCATTCATGAATCCGTGTGCCCGTCGGTACGTTTCCGCTGTTCCGCTGGCCAGTTTTGCAAGAGCGGAAACAGACATATTGTCTATTTCACTCCTTTGTCATTAAGGCACGAAAGCGAAGTGGATAGAGTGCGTTACCAAACATGGCTTTCTTGAAGAACAGTTCTTGCGCATCTGCAACCAGAGACGCTTCCAGCGTATCTAAGACGGGTGCGCTAAAATCGAGTGACGTGGAGCTAACGAGTTCCGGGTGAACGACTTTGATTTCTCTGAATGCCGCTGCGCCTGTGAGCAAAGCGTTGCATGCAGCTTTAACCGTGGGCGGGTATGTGGAGGACGCGTTGGGAGTGGTCGGATCAAGACCTGCCGAAAGAGCTCGCGCTGACGCGGACAGCAGGGCGCCGGCGTTGAAGAGGACCGCGGCAGCCTCGAACGAAAGTTTAAACGAGGTTGCGGCAGTCTGGGCGGCGTTGATACCGTGGCCCTGAACTGGAGCGCTGAAGACGGAAGCCCAGGTGAAGGCGACGCGGGCCACGCTCGTGTCGTCAATCTTTGCCTTTGCCGCCAGTAGCCGCAGTTGCTCACTGTATGCTGCGGTAGCGCTGAGCGCGTTGAATAGTGCGATCTACGGGGACGGGAGGATTGATTAGGCCGTGCTGGTCCATTCCATCCACTCCTCCTCTCCGCCACCGCCACTTCCTCTCCGGCTGTCTCCACAGGTACAGTTATGACAACGACCAGCTCATTCACATTCGGAACTAACGTACCTCGTCGTCGAGCTTGACCGTTGCCGCGCTCACGGCATCGCGTCGGAGCTGCTGCAACGTTTTCAAATCACTGCGCGCCGTCTGCGCCTCGTAGCTGCTGCCGCTGAATCCGATGCCCGCACTCTGGTCAGAGAGAACCAGGAAATCAGTGGTACCTGCCACACTGTCCTTCCTCGGAATGATCATCCTTTTCCTATTGGCGACTTTCTTGAAAACGTCCTCATTTGAAACCAATCGGCATGATAGGCCGGAGGCTGCCTACCATCTTACTTTGGAATGTCAGGAGGCAAAATACTACCAAGCCGCAGTCAGGTGTTAGGTCCTTCATTTGTAAGCCGTGACAATGTCACCACAGCCTGAAATTGGTGTGGCACTACTCTGAAATTGGTGTGGCGACATCGCAGTGGAGATCAACTCGTCGTCAGCTCAATCTGAAAGTTTGCATGCCGACCTGAATGGCACCTCAGCTCTACAGTCCAACATTCCATAGAAGCCAGCTATATTCGTAGTCCATTCTAGTAATGCACCAACGGGTGACATAAGTTCTCTGGGTGGCGTTCCTGGGCTTGTAGGGGTTATTTAGCAGGGGAGATGGGAGATCACCATCCATCACCAATTCAATAAAGAACTGCCTCAGATCAGACAGCTCTTGTTTCCGATTGAGTCTACATAACGCTTACTATGCATGTTTGTCTACGTTTTCAATGCTTGCGGAGGTGGAGGATGATTGGCGTTGCTGACGCCGCCAACACATTTGTGATTGAAAAAGCCACCCTTTCAATCAAATTTTGATTGAAGAAAAAAACTCAATAAATAGGGGCAAACGCCTCCAAAGTGGAAAAGAAAGCAACAAGTCTATGATGCAGGTTGCAGGATTAGTCTCACTTCTTGCACTTGCCTCTCAGCAAGTCGCCGCACTCACACGTCGTGGCGCTCCTGCCCACGCTGATGGCCTTCTGCCATGCACCTTCATGGTCAACTTTGCTGGTGGTATTGATGGGGAAAAGCTGATTCACGATCACTTCACTGCACGCGGAGTTGACTACACTCTCCGTGTCTCCCACAATGACGATGTGCAAAGTTTCGTCTCTTTCGAGATTCATGGCAAGTGCAGTGAGTATCAATGGTTTTCCAATTTGGTTGCGAGAGGGAGACAATGTGGCTGACTCTTTTATGTCCGCAGGCGAGGGCACACTCCTGGATGGCATTCCCAGAGCCGTCTCCTACTCTAACGTCAGAGAACTTAAGGCCCCAGTTCCTGCCTCGATCTCATCTGGTGCTGCCGCGGCGCCCAAGAGTCAGGAGCAAATTCACTCTATCACTGGAGTCAATGAAGCCCGCACCAAGCTCGGTCTCACTGGAAAGGGGATCAAGGTCGCCGTCATCGACTCTGGCGTGTACTACCTTCACCCTGCGCTCGGAGGAGGTATCGGACCCAACTTCAAGGTCCTTAAAGGTTACGACTTTGTTGGAAACTCGTACAACGGTACTGCCTCCACCTTGAGCCCAGGCACCGATCCCCTTGACAACTGCAGCAAGGAGTCACACGGAACCCACGTTGCTGGTATCATTGCCGCCGATGCCCGCAACATCACGGATCCCAACTTCATTCCCTCGATCCCCTTCACGGGAGTCGCCCCCGAGGCGAACCTTTTGGCTTACCGTGTCTTTGGATGCGATGGAAAGACTGGAGACGACATTGTCACCAAGGCTATTCTGATGGCCGCTGCCGACGGTGCCGACGTCATCAACCTGTCCCTCGGTGGAGGTCCCGCCTACAACGACGAGCCCCAGGACCTTGCTGCGGACAGAGTTGGTCGCGAAGGTCACTTCGTCATCGCCTCCGCTGGCAATGACGGTGCTTCTGGAATTTTCACTACTGGAAACCCCTCCAACTCTCGTGGTGCTTTGTCTATTGCCTCGTTCGACAACGTGGCCGTCCCATACCAGACCATCACCGTCGACGGTGCTCCCTTCATCTACAACTTGGGTTCGAACAACCCTAACTTCAATGTTGGCCAGACTTTGGACGTTGTTGTAAACAGTGAGTTGAACAAAGTTAACAGTGGTTCCATCAATATTCTAACCATTTATCCTTCCGTCACCAGACTTGGACGCCGATGCCAAGGACATTCAGGATGACGGTATCGGCGCCGCCGGTATCAAGGTAAACGCAACTGGAAAGGCTCTTATGCTTCGTTGGGGTGACAAGTCCCTGGGCGGTTCCAAGTTCCGCTGCACTGCCGCCGCCAAGGCAGGAGCCTCCGCCTGTATCCTCTACAACAACGAGGTGTCTATGTTTGGAATTGCTGGCGCTGACCTTATCCCATCGCTCCTCACCTCTAACGAGGGTGGTAAGGCCATCATTGCCGCGTTCAAGTCAGGAAAGGCTCCCAAAGTTGTCTTCACACAAAACAAGATTCTTAGCGAACTTGCGACTGCCGGAACAATTTCTGACTTCTCCTCTGCCGGTATTGACCTGGACTTGAACATCAAGCCAGACGTTGGTGGTATTGGTGGCCAGGTGCTGTCTACCATCTCTCCGCACTCTGCTGGGGCTAACAAGTACACCGAGAACTACGGAGTCATGTCTGGAACCTCCATGTCTTCTCCCTACGTTGCTGGCACTACCGCCCTGATTCTCCAAGCCAGGAAGAAGAGCGTCAACTTTGAACAGCTCCGTGGCTACATTCAGAACAATGCCAACCCCAGACCTATCTTCCAGACGAACGTGACCAACTCCGTTGCCTACCAGGGTTCCGGCTTGATCAATGCGTTTTACGCTGCCAGCTCCAAAAACTTGGTTCTTCCTTCTGCCATTGCCCTGAACGACACCGACAACTTTGTCTCCAAATCTAAGTTCACTGTCACAAACCAGGACACCGCCGCAGTCACATACACTTTCTCCACTGTAGATGCTGCCACTGTGAACGCTTTCACGCCTGGCGATGACTTCACCCAAGACGCACAGACCATTGAATTCACTGCCGACCAGAACGCTGTCGTTTCCTTTAAGACCAGCTCTGTAACTGTTGCAGCGGGTGCTTCTGTTGATGTCTCATTTACTGTTACTTCCCCCGCCGCTGTGTCGGCGGACGCATACCCAATCTACTCGGGTTACATCATCATCAAGGCGTCTAACCAACCTGACCACGATATTTCCATCCCGTACGCGGGTATGATTGGTTCTTACAAGAGCAAGGCAATCTGGACCAGAAACTCTGCATCGCTTGCGAAAAGATGGGCCATTGCAAAGCAGCTCAAGATCCCTGCTAAGAGTGTACGTGCCGGAATCTTTGACAACGATTGGAAACCCCTGTCTGAAGGTTACAAGCTGAATGGCACGGATGGAGTTTACCTCCTTGCCGCTGCCTCTGGTAATTCGCGTTCCGCCCGAATCGAACTCATCCCCCAGGGATCCGTCACTCTCAAGAACTTGACTGACGCTGGTTTCAATACCTCTGCTCCCATTATTGCTTTGTTTAACGATTTGGTCGCTGTCGGGAACCCCATCAATTGGTTCGCCGACAGCTTGATTCAGCGCAACACTTTCGGCGATGGCCAATCCGTCCTTGCACCCAACCTGTTTGGTTTCAACGGTCTTGCTTTCAACGCTTCGCTTGGAGTTGACTTCGTGCCCGCCGGGACCTACAAGGTCAAGTTCACTGCTCTCAAGAACTTTGCCGCCGTGGATAGCACCAACCCCGCCGATTACGATGCGATTGAGATTCCAACGTTCAACATCTTCTACGACCCCGCGCTCCCCATCCGTAATGTTCCCAAGGTTCTGCCTGGTACCACCACTACTACCGCCGGAACAGCCACCACCGCCGATACCACCACCACCGCTGCTCCTGTCTCAGTTGTCACCAACTCCTACTTTCCACCCTCCAGCAGTGCCTACATCGCCCCCCCAGTGCCAGCTTCGAGCTACTCTCCGCCCAAGCCATCCGACAACCTTTACAAGTCTGGCGTTGTCAAGATGGCTGGGTCAGCTCTCGCTGCTGTTCTAGGTGCCGTCTTGATCTTTTAAGTAGATTTTGAGTAGAGTTATTACTTTTCCCTTTTTCACTATCAAATTCATCGTAATCCCCTCCTGCCAATAAACAAGGGATTGCTCGTCCATTCATTTTAGTGTTACGATGTCTTTGTGTCAACGATAAACCGGTGATGGGATACAACCGGCATGGCACGGTGATTGTCATCGCCACGGGTGATTCGAACATCACAGGTTGAGCTTAAATCCCTTCGACGTGATCCTCAGTCAATGTTTCTCAAAAATTAACACGATGTGAACCTCACGCGCTTGTCCCGAACATACTTGTCATACTTGTCCTGAAATTAGTGGGACACAAAGCCCCCCTACACTGGAGTGGCGAACAACTTTTGGGTGAATGGGAACTTTGAGTTGCCTCGACCATCTGCATATTGGTAAGAAAAACTGACCTCTTTCATTCAGAAGTGAATCATTGTTGAGGGTTGATACTGCGAGTGCAAGCTTGCGACACTTTATCAGTCGGCAGCAGGTACCTCCAGAAAGGAAGTCAATCCAGACAGACGCAATGACGGTGCCGATGATATCGACTTATTCCTCGATGAAGGACCTCCAAAAACGACGAATCCAGTGGCTCTTACTGGCACGTAAATTTCTTAGTTGTCTGCCAAAACTGGTGACGTAAGCACTATCTCCACTGGAAACCCATCGAATGCGTGTCGAACTCCCACTATTGCGTCTTTCAACAGCAAGGAGACCTTTTATCAACTATCATCGCGAATGGTGTGTTTTCATTTACAGCGTTATCGTGAACATCCCCAAGATCACAGTTGCTATCTGATGTCCGTACTTGACTCCTGAGAAACGATGGTTTCGATTGCAATAAAGTCAACACTATCGGAAGGGGTTTCTTGCTCCATTGGTAAAATGATTCAGTAGATCCAGATATCATTGCACTGGTGCTCAGCTAGCGCTACAGCGGCGTGCACCTCGACAACAACGGACGCTGCGTATTCAGCATTTGCACATATCCAGGCATGCTTTTCTGGACCAATTCATGAAGGTTGAAGGGCAATCATTGCAGCGTTAAACTAACAAGGCGCTAAAGATCGTGCAGTAGACTTTAACTTAACTAAGGCCTTCATCCCACCTGCACGCTGTCTGGATATAACTAGCGCCTACATCCCACGCTTTCTGAATATCCCATTTCCCAGCAGTACCATGTTCCACCTTTCAGCGGTTACGTGTCACAAGCTAACACCCGCGCCGTAGATCCGGATGCTTTTTTTTTTTTGTTCTTTTTTCGTGCCTATCCTTTCTCGAGCAACCTGCATACAAGTCCGGTTCGCTGAGAGGATTAGTGTATTCTTGTCGCTGTCGTTGGTGACTTTGGTTCTCGGACAATTTTCGAAGTCCTTTCTGTTTACTTTCTTGGAACATAGAGTGATGCTCGTTTATTTACTTGCGTCAAATTCTTGGCATTTCGATTGTATCCGGAGTTACGCCGTGATCTTTTATGAAGGCGAGAAGCTGATCGTGGAAGTACTGCATCCAATCATCAGGTATCATTCCGCTCATTAGTCCGTTTAACCACACCCAGCGCGAAGTGCCCCCAGCAACGTATTCAGCCTTGCACTTTTCATACGAGTATTTAGAAGAGTCAAGTTTTGAATAGTAGGCCCGCAGAAGCTCTTCCTCTGCCTCCCGCCGCTCATCAGGATACATGTGCGAAATCAGATACTGTGCACAGTCTTGAGGCCCGCTTCCAACTCCAACAACCTCCCAATCCTACGACAGGCAGTTGCGTTAATACGTGAATAACTACAAACTCAGTTCACCACGTACCAATAAAATCAACCTCTTCTGCTTGTCATTCCACATCATGTTAGCAGGATGGTAGTCTCCATGCACGAGGGTAAACGTGTGATCCGGGGACGCGACCACCGCACGATAAGCGTCCCAGGACGTCTTTTCGAAGCTCGCATCCATACAAGCGATGAAGAAGGGGTCCCAATGCACCTTCGACTCCCCTTTTGCAATCTTGGCTCTAGTCTGCATCCATGTGCCGCGGGCCCATTCTTGTGCAGCAGTCCAAGACGCGCGGGCCGCCTCACCGCCACGAAAGAACCAGTCAGCGCCTCGCAGCCACGAGTGTGCTTCAAACACGGTTCGGTCCATCCAGAAGGACGCATGCAAGGTGCCGGCAATCTCAAACGCGAGCCGCGCGATTTCCAGCGTTTTTTGCTTGCGGATTGACTCGTCTGCGATGGCGGTCAAGGCGGGTAGATCTTTGCTCCAGTTGTGGGGGCTCGCGGCGCCGAAGAAATGGCCAGATTGGACAGATTCAGACGCGTCCTCCATGATAATAGTTTTCTCCCCGGAGGACATGTCGCCATTTGCATAGACGATCTGGGGAAGGAAGGGCACAAAATCCGGAGAGGAAGTGGCCAGTGAGTTGTAGAAGAGCGCTTCTCGAGCAAGTCCAAGCGACTGTGAACGAGCCAGGTTGGCTGTGGTCTTGACGATGAAAGCGCGGACGGATCCTTGCGCATCGGACACCGTGAGCCGCTGAATCGTGGCAGACAGACCGCCCGTGTCCGAAAGCGAGCTCAGCGACGCGGTGGCAGCTTGCAGTCCAAGGCTCTGCAGCCAAGCGACATTCGTCAGATCTGCGTCCAAAGTGCTGTTCATTTCGAGACTGAAGAGTCTGACGGTTTGGATGATGGGGACCTGACTATGTACAGGGTTTGTTGTGGCGAAGGGTCGATGGCAAAGCAACCCAGATGACAAATCACTTTCATTCAATTATTCACATCAAGGAGTCTCTTCTCCACGGTTTCAATCAGCGACTCAACCATACGCGTACCTGTAATAGTGGATGTCGTCATAGTCACAAACTGACGACCTTTTCACAACAGAAGAAACATTTAAACTTCCCCTTCATGAAAAACACAGGACTCACCTTTCCCACGGGACAAGAAACGCAAGGACGCAACCTCAGTAAACGTGCATCCTCCCAAAAACACAACCAACGTGGTCTTGCGGCTCTTCTCGTTCCCTGAGATAGGTCCAATCAGCCACAACACACCACGCCAACAACAAAACAACTCTCAACTCAAAACAAAATGCGGGTCCGGTAATGACTGCTCCGCTTCTCCGTGCATCCCAGGTAACGCCTTCAACACGTCCTCCAAGCCATCCCAGGTCACACCCGCCCCCAACTTTCCCGCCTTTCCTTTCCGCCCCCCGACAGCAGCACGCGCAGGACTCCCCTCCGCAGCGCCCGAGCCAGGCGCAACCGTAGCGGTCACCGCCTTTCCAAAGCGGCCTGTGGCCGTGGCCGCCTCCACAAGGCGCACTGAGACCGGCGCATACCCGCTGTGGACATAGGCGACATCGTGAGGGTTCGCCTCATCAATGTCGTCCACAATGACGTGCAGCGGCTTGCGCAGGGCGGCAAAGGAGGGCCGCATGGCGCTGGAGCCGGCGCTGGCCCCCGCAAGCTGCGCGGCGAGGGGCGCCTCGAAGGCGCTAGTACTGGTGTTTTGGGTGAGGAGAGAGACCTGTTGAAGGTTTTGCAGGGTTTTGACATGCTCGATACCGTATGTCTGCGTTTGAGTTTTTATAATTATATTCCGGTACATTACTATTGTCGCTTCGGTTCAGGATTGATAGAACTTTAAATACCTGAACAAATTCACGCCTCAGGAGCTCAAAGACTTTAGTCTTGATACCCCCACACACCACAGAGTACAAACACATCAGACGCAAAGTAGTGGCAATAGGAGCCTGCTTGTCCATCAATTCTTCAATGTATTCGGTCTGCGACGCTTGAATGTTGCCTGAAAGAATGTTTTGCTGGATTTCTAAGAACCGGTTGAAGTCGTGGTCTTGTGTTCGCCGGGTGATATCTTCGGCGATGCTTGTATCTGATGTGGTTTTAAAACCGTAAGAACGCAAGTGTATTGCGGTTGAAAGGACTCACGAAGTTTCAAGTACGCTTTGTCACCCTCCAAACCACCCAATTTTCCTATAAAATCCTTGATTTGCGAAATGGTTTTGGCATCATGCCGACTCTGCTCGAAGAAAGGTGTTTAGTCGCATCCGGCATCTTGGCGGGGTACAAAACGCGCTACCTCGACTTCTTCTTGGATTTTACGCGCATTCTGTTTCAAGACGGATCCAACTATAGCGAAATTCAGATCCCTTAGCTGCGCGTAGAGTTTATCTGTGGTTGGGTTCAACGCCACTTTCTTGGTTCGTGTGGGCATGGATGCGGAGACCTCTGGTGCGGGGGACGCAGGTTTGGGTAGCAGACCCTGCTGCTGCTGCTGTTGTTGTTGCTGAAGCGATTGTGGTGTCGTGATGTAAGCTTCATTGACTTGTACGAAACCTGAAGGACAAGTTTAGACACTTGCAGACAGCGTCACAAACAATCCAAAAACTAAGCCTCAACTCGTCTTGATTCCAAAAACTTCGTCCACCAAACCTTCGTACGTCAATTGCATGCATAGCGGTGTCGCAAAGTCGACAGACCGATCAAGAATAATGACAGAGTCAATGTCACACTTGGGCGGAAAGACTTTGAACGGCGAAGATGCGACGGATTCGGGAATCAAGATGGCAGCATCATCTGCGCCACCAGCACCGGCAGAGGCCACCGTCACGTCAAGCTCGCGGCGCATACGGAGCATGAGGGCGGCAAGTGCTTGAGCGTTGGGCCCTTTTGTGAGAATCTTCGGTATGATACCATGTAGCGCCTGGATTTTCATGAGCGCCTTTGCCGCCGTATAGAGATGGGAGGGGTCCTTATGCTATTGTTTGTAATGGTTACGTTGTGGTTTTGTGGTCCCCAACAGTCATTTTACGCCGCACCAAGAACAGGTCTCTGAATGCGAGCTCGTGAAGCTCGAGCGAGAGCAGATCGGCATCGAGAGCGACGAGATCGAGATGGAGTTCGCCGATGGAAAGGTTAGAGACGCCAGCGTCGGCAAAGACGCGTTCGCAGACGAGGGAGCGACGCGGGGCAAAAAGGAGTGAGAGCGAATGCGGTTGGCTGAGAATAATAAGAGCAAGAATAAGACAGTAGGAGGAACAAGACAAAACACACCGCGACGGACCCAGAACGGAGACGCCAGCCACCAGGGAAGCCACGGTTCGCGCAAGCGACACGAGCGGACGCATGACAAAGACTACGTTGCGCGACCCGACGTTGCCTTCCTCAAAGCTAAAGTCGCCAAGTGCAACAATCCGCTCAACTCCAGCGCTGCGAAGCGTCGCCGCGTCTGCACCAACGCTGAACGCACCGCTGAGGTGCGCATCAAGCACAAGTACGGTCCCGCTTCCGTCTCCGCGCTTCAATGCGCTCACAAGCATCGATATCTGCTGCTGGCGCAACACGTTCGTATCCATAGCTTTTTTCTCGACTTGATTATTCTGAAATCGGGAAGAACAGAGATTTATTTTGTACTTCACCACTCTCGGCAGTGTTCCTGGAGCAGACTCCTTGTAATCGGTTGAAGAAGCATAATGGTGTTGTGAGAAGGAGGACAGATGAACAACACCTCGCCATCTCCTCGGCTTGGTAAGTCCTCGGTGTGATCCTTGTGTTTCTAAGTTCAATAAGGAACATCTTGATATGCAATTCGTCCACTTCATCTTGAATAACCAGTACGCCACTAAGATCTCCACGTGGTTCAACGTGTCCGTCAACATCATTGGAATGTCGTGATAGCAGCTTCTGCTGGATTCCACGTCAGGATAGGAGAGGTGATGGATAAGGCGTGGCTTTGCATTTCTCCTGTCTACGAAAAGTCGAGTGCTGTGGTGGACATTTAAAAGATTTCTAGAAGATGACCTGTTGTCTCCCTTGTCCTAATGGCATCAAAGTCTGCTTCTGTAAGTACATTTACACGTAACCTCTATGGGTCACGAGGGTGTTTGAAAAGGGTTGGTTTGAGTGGTGTTGCAAGGCGAACGCCAGGACTGGTTGTATAGGGGGCTTCGAACTCCGAACGCGAAAACTCCGCCATCAATTTCATGGCACGCAAGTGAGTGACTGGTAGGTGTGGAAGGGGTGCCAGGCAGCAGTCGGCTCCATCTCGATTCATTCCGCAATGGGAGCTGGTGATTCGCGTTCATGGAAATGTGGCTTCTGAGCGGCTCCAAGTTGCTATGGCTGTGGCTGTTGGCCCCTGTAGGTTAGCCATACCAGTTGGCAAGAGGGTCAAGAGGCCGGGTTGCCTTGTAGTGCTGTTTTGCTGTTACCCGGTATCCTGAGTTTGTAAAGAACGTGTCGCACGGATCAGGGATAATGCTCTGTACCGCCAGGTGTGCTCCACCCTGGTACTAATGAGTTAACAACCTGTGGACAACAACGTCTAAGATTTAGACGCGAGACCAGTGGTTGACGGCCACCACCGTCAAGTTCAAATGAGACACGGATGGAGAAAATTGGTCACTTCACGGTGGTAGTAGAATCCAAACGAGATACTGGCTCGTCCAGAAACACGACGAGGAATGTAGCGGCCAGCTCCATCGCAATATTGATTCTCTTGTACTGACCTCCAGTGATTTAAATCATAAGCGTGTTTCCAACGGAGAATGCACCACATTGTTGAGGTTGCAAGAACAGGTATTGGACTACAAATATGGAGAAAAAGGCGTTGAGGTCAACCGTCAAGCAACAGCTCTCGCTCCTCCCCCAGTCCAGCGTATTGCACCAAAGCGCACAAATTGCTCAGCTCCTGTTCCAGACGCGCGAATACCAGGCCGCAAAGAACGTGTCCGTCTATGTCTCTAAAGAAGGTTTGCATTCACTTCAACCCCGATCTTGCGCCAACCCGATCTTCTAAAAACACAGGCGCCTCTGAAATTGCCACCGATGAAATCATTGCACACATTCTCGCGAGCGGCCGCGGATGCTTCATTCCACGATGCGTCTCAAGGACCAAGATGGAGATGGTTCGATTGCAAAGCCTGGACGACCTGGCATCGCTTCCCCTCAATCGCATGGGGATTCGCGAGCCAGTGCTGACTGAGAAACGGGAGACGATGTATGAGGCTGGTGGCGCGGACCTGATTGTTATGCCGCTCCTCGCGTTCGACGCTCAAGGATGGCGCATTGGACATGGGGCGGGTTATTATGATCGGTTTCTGGAAGAGGTGGATGCATTCAATGCGGCTGCTAGTGGACAGGGTGAAGTGAAGCAGACGAGCACGATCGCCATTGCCTTGCGAGAGCAGCAGGTTGCCGGGGAAATCCCACGGGACAAGTATGACCGCAAGCCGGGCGTGATTCTAACTGCTGCTCGCGAATAAAACACTGGTTATCGTTGAGCTTTTGGTCGACTCGCGCTTTTTCGCACTCGAATCATTGTGAAATGGACTTTGGCACCACGGCAGCACCAGCGCACGCGAAGGAGTTCCAGGTGCGCCCGAGACAGGGTAACCGCGAATGCGCAGCTTCCTGACACTCTCTTCAACAGGCCGTGATTCTCGCTGGCTCTGGGTCCAAGTGGGTTCGCCGTGACCTGGAGTAGAGGGTCCTCGCGTAACCGCGCACCAACAACATAGACTCTTTCCTCTAGTCGACGAAGTATGCCCGAAAGCACTATTACCTATGGCCAACAAGCCGATGCTGTTTTACCAGCTGGAATGGCTGGAATCCGCCATGATCATTGGTCCTTTGCCCTCTGTTTGCCCAACTTCCTAATCACTGTCAACACGACTTACTTTGACTTAATGCAGACGTTCTGATTGTGTGTCAGGAAGACGCGCACAAGAAGATCAATAGTTACATCCACAACGTCCTCAATGTCTCCGAGCGATACCCCAACACAAAAGTGGAGGTCGTGAAAGTGAAGGGAAGCGGCTCCGTCTCTGCGGATGCGCTGCGGCATGTGGCAAATCGCATCAAGGTGCGTCAGTGGAACGCAACTTTTGGTTTCCACCACGTCATGCTTACCACTGCCCCACCTGTGGGTCTCACCTAACTTTCTCCACGTCTAGACGGACTTCATCGTGATGTCCTGCGATACAATCACAAACTACCCTGCCAATAAGCTGCTGGATGTGTTTCGAATCCAGTCGCCGACCTTCACTGCACTTTTTCATGAGCCTCTCAAAGCGGAGGGAGACGCGGGGGCCGCATCCAAGAAGGACAAGGATGATGATTTGATTGAATACGTGGGCATTGATCATTCCACTTGTCGATTGCTGTTTTGCGTTGCCGGGGATGAGGTGGACGATGAGTTGCCAGTTCGCATGTCCATCCTGGACAAGTATGCCCATGTTCATACTTGGTCTGGAAGGTAGTTGACGTGCGGTTCACAGATATCCGGTCGTGAATATTCATACGAAGCTTCGAGACGCGCATTTGTACGTTTTCAAGCATTGGGTCATTGACTTCATTGCAAAATCCAAGATTCAAAGCATTAAGGAGGAGTTGATTCCACTCCTGACTCATTTCCAGTACTCTGAGCGAGTTTTGAAACGCGAAGGCGTCGAAAAGTGTGAGTCGACGTCTCCAACCCCACTTTCTTACGCCCCTGTTGACCACCCCTTTCAACCCCACGAACTTACAGTCTTGACCTCCTCCGCCAACTTTGACCAATTCTATACCGCGCGCCAGCTCAGTAGCACGGGTGGCGGTTTCGTGGACGCCTCGCGCAGCGCGAGCATGGACGCGCACTATGCCAAGCTGCGTGGAAGCGGCGGTCAGCGTGGGCGCGGCGGCGAAAGCGGCCCGCATCATCACCACCCCAGCGTTGGCGACGGCAGCGCGGCCTCGAGCGCGATCCTGCTCGAGGGCGAGGCCGGCGACGAGGCGAGCGACTTCCACAGGCAAATTATGTGCACGGCCGTGGTGGCCAGGGATGGCAGCTACTGCTTCCGGGTGAACAGCGTCCCCAACTATTTGGAGGGGAACCGCGCACTGATCAAGACTTTTGGACCCGAGGAGCTTGTGCCGCGCTCCGTGGAGAGGCAGAAGGGTTGTCAGGTTGGAGACTCGATTATTGGAGACAGCACGCGCATTGGGGAGAAGACGGGTATCAAGAAGTCAGTGATTGGAAACCACTGTGTCATTGGAAAGAATGTCAAGATTATCAATTCCGTCCTGTTGGACCATTGCGTCATTGAGGACAAGTTGAGACATACTTGTTTCTTTTTTTTGTTTATGCTTCAAAGCTCTTAACTCAACCTTTTTGCAGAGTTGTGCTCGAGGGCACGGTCGTTTGCGGACATGGCAAAGTTTCGGAGTTGTCGAATCTCAAAGACTGCCAAATTGCCGCGTCAGTTACGGTGGAGAGGGAGGTGCAAGGAAAGAATGAGACTTTCATGGATTAGAACTGATCCAGAATAAAGGAACAGAGGTTTGGGCATGACTGTGCGCAGTCTGTTCTACAACTTTCTCAAAAACGCTTTGTTGGGACGCAATGAGCAACTTTGCCCCGCCTCTGGGCATTCACCCCGCACGAATGGCTGCACACGGGCTTCCCGCTGTGCCTACGGCCCCACCCACGCAAATGTCATATTCATACTCGAGCACGCCCGTATCCTTGGTTCAGCCAATGAACCTTGCGCCATCAACGCTCGACAGGATGGACCTTGCTAACGCTGTGGTAAGCAACAACCCCATCGCATTCTACTATAGGAAAGCCATTCACCCGAAACAGGCTCGCTGAATAAACCCCACTCCTGTTTCTTACCAACAAACACCAGCCATACCCGGAAGGTTACGTCCCCTCGGCCCTCTCTGCCAAGGAGAAAAAGCGGCGTGATAAGGAGCGCGAGAAGAAAGCGGCCGCGTCTTTTCTGCTGCCTCCGCGGCCGCACTTTGGAGTTTCGAATGCGAGCGCGGGGACCGTCGCCACTGCGTACGCCGTACCGCGCAGCAAGATGGAGGATGGGAAGGGAACCAAGAAGAAAAAGAAGATTTTGCGCGCAGCGGGCGGCGAGGTGTGGGAGGACGAGACGCTGCAGGATTGGGATCCAAGTG